>JAOPUI010075675.1:0-10064 GCA_027123135.1 Urophycis floridana
ATATATAATTCACTTTGTGGCTCATAATGTCACTTAACATCAGCTATGAACAGGCCGCTACATGAAACCCTTTGTCCCTTGCAGGCACTCAGCACACTCATTGTGAAGGTGGAGGACGCGACGGTATTGAAGTGCAGCATGTGTCACGACACTCCACCCACCACGACCTCTGGGAAGCTCGGTACGATGAGTCGGAAGGGGAAAAAAGCGTGTGACTGTAACTGTACCGCGGTGCTATTGAATAATGACGTGTGAACTCGGGTATGGTGTATGACAGCTCTGCGTGCGGGTCTGGCTTCAGAGGCAGGATCAGAGGACCGTTGCAGCAGCAGCAGCAACGGCAGCAGCAAGCTGTGGTTTCCGTACACTCGCAATCCAACGTGATTAATACGCAAATCGCGGGGCTGCGCCGCGGAAATCTGGTCAATTAGGGGAAATAAAATCACGGAGCGTCGCCGTTGTTTGTGTTTTTTAGCTGTTGTCGTAAATAATCAATTTCAGCGCAAATTGGCTCGTGTTCGCGACCTGTTGGAGCTGTCAATTTGGATCCAACAAGCTGAGTGCTTGTGAGTTGACACGCACACACGCACGCACGCACACACACAGACACACACACACACACACACACACAGACACACACAAACACACACACACACACACACACTACACAGCCACAAACTGTGTAGTGTGTGCATGGGCAAACAATTATAATCCTGTCGTGTGGAGTTGAATATGAAGCGAAAAAGCATCACAAAATCAATCAATAAACTGCACGAGTTAAACATGGGTCATGAGCTGGCCTTGTGACTGTTCATGATTCCGCTTGAACACAGTCGAAACACGGCCCCACGTGAACACATTCACAGCGATTACCCAGGAGCCTTGTAGGCATATCTTTCTTTTATTCGTATTTTCTTCCAAAGACGTGAACTTCCAGTGCCCGCCCTGTGCGGTTTTGACCGTGGCAAAGTGCAGTCCTTGCCCTATATCCTCTTTCTTGAAAGGAATCCAATCTTAGAAAGCAAGAGGATTTGAAAAAAAAAAGAAAAAAAAGAAGAACAAGAAATAATTCAAACGGTCGTAATTTCAGGGCGATCTCCAGCGCTAACTCAGCAGAGGTAATTAGCCTGTTTCCTGGCAGGGTTTAAGTGTGTGTGTGTGTGTGTGGGGGGGGGGGCGGAAGATAATGTGCAGGTTTACAGATTATACCATATAGACTAGAGCAAACCTATGAGTGTCCATACAGGTGCTGTATGGACACTGCTGACGGAGGCTCCAGAGAGACGGACATGCTGTGTTGTGTCTTTCCCGAAGTCTAATAGACATGGACTTAGAGTCTTGCTCACTGATTCCAAAACATTTGTCTTTTGCCATGTTGGGTTTTCTTATTAACTTTTAGGACCTACAATACACAATTCTCCTCTCCAACCAATCTCTGGATCATTTTCTGCTGAGACCCCCATCTCGTTGGTGCTTTACTTTTAGACTGAAATAAAACCTTTGTGTAAAAATTATATGAAAAAGAATGCAATGTTTCTGGAAAATGTAGGCCTATTAGATTTTCATACAGAGGAATCACATTATTTCTTTGTGTCGAGGTTATTTGACATAAAAGTATTACAAAAAAGTTTAACAAAAAAGTGGGTACTATGGTAATATAGTCACATGAGTATATAATTATGAGATCATAATAATGTGACTTTAGTACCCCTTTTTGCTTATTATTTGGGCCCACTCCCAATGCTTAGTTCATCGACACCTCCAGGGAATACGATCCACATTTAGTCCATAGTTCATTGAGTTTTGCTGCGCTTTGCTCATTGACTCATTTGATTTAGATTTGATTGAACAAGTTGAAACAAGTCACAATAAACTGAGCTGGTCCATGGAGCACCTGCGGTATAAAGGCTTCCTCTTCCCGACATGAACTCCTACTATGATAGGGAAAATGGAGTGGGTGCTCATGGCACCTGACAGTCACCAAATGGTAGTAGCTGGGGACCGAGAGACTGCTGTCGCCAAATCATTGCTCGTCATTTTCATCTTTCTCAGCCAATTACTATGGCTTCTTTCCATAATTATCCATCCTTACGCAAGCAGTCAGTGTCAAGCATGCTGTCACATCATTTGCTGTGACAATGTAGCTTGGCACAAAGTATGTTGATAGAGATGAAATTGCTACGATTTATCACCTTGTTATAAAGTCACCATCAGCCAAGTTGGCAAGATATCTGGCTTTCCTTGCACACCAATGCGTTATCATAATGTGCTGTTAACAGGATTTTGCTACCTATTGAATTTAGACTTTAGCTAGATATTTGGTAGTTCAAAAGATCAATACACAATCATGAACTATTGAGTGAGTACACTATGTGCAGTATGTAACCGAGTATGTAGGCCTAATTGATAATAAACATAATGTGATTGTATGTAACCAAACTGTAATACAAGCTATTAAGCTTCACTACTATATTATAGGCCTACCCTGAGCTGAAATGTGCTACGATGTGTTGATTCACAATCGCTAGGCCTATTTGTATGCAGGTGTATATTAGTGAGTTAAAACCACGCCCATTTCTATAGTTGTACTTATGAAACTGAATGGTTTTAACCTTTAGCTGGTGCTTTTCTTTTTTCCGTTAACGGTGGATCGCTCCCAAACAGATGAAGCACAGAGCTATGGGAGGTGAGGCGTGGAGGTCCTGTTTGGTTTGAGGGGTCCTCCAAGGCAGGGAATAAACCACACCACACCAGAAGAAGCAGCATGATCTGGATCTGAAGGCGCACAAAGACGGTATCAGAAGTAACTTGTAAAATTATCCAGTGTTGCTGTTTTAGTCTGCATAACATTTCATTTTCATTTCTGGGAAGCCTTCCAGCTCTGTCCCTCAGTCGTTTTCAGTGACACCACATCCAGGAGACACATCGCAATCCCACTTTGAAAGCACCAGCTCTGTAAGCTATTTGCTAACTCTCCTGGAGCCTTATCTGCTAGAAAATTACCTTCACAATCTCCAACACTCTTGAGATGGTTGGATCCCTATTCCCTTTGATGTTCCCTGCAGATGGCATTGTTGACTGGATGTGTCCAGTTGATTGATCTTGTTTGTGCTTATTGATTTAAGAGTGCATTCCCTGTAATTTATTCCTTACAGTAAAACAAGTAACCTGACATTATAAGAACAGTGTGTTCTTGAAGATGCGATGGCATCAGGCCGACCATTGAATGACTTGAATTGGCCGGCCAGCCAGGAGAGACACAGAGAGAGGCGTGGACAGACCTTCACCGTTGGAGTCAGGGGCACCAAATTAAAGGTAAGGAGAGCCATTCAATCTCTACTTAGGCTACCTGTTGACTTCCATGTGGTGTTTCTGCCCAAGCTGCTGACAGCATGAACCTGTCCACTAAAAAGCCCATTAAGTATTGAAGGGAACATTATTCAAGGGTTTTGTTTTATATTTGATCTAACAATACCGGTGGGTTGATACAGCCTTGAAGATGATGGAAGTCAGTGATTAAGTCGTTTATTTGTTGAAACTGTGATACTACAATGGATTAAAACAAAAATGATAATAAGTTCAACCAGTTTTATCGATAACTGAAGCTTCGATAATATATATTTAACATAAATAATTAAAGTGGGTAAGTAAGTGGGTTTCAGCAAGGCAATTGCAGGTGTTCATGGTGATAACAGTTGTCCATAGTGACAACATGAAGGTATGACTGCTAGTTCAGATAAGACAGTGATTGCATAGATCTACAATGTAATATAACCAAAGCTAGAACAAATAGTGAACTTTAACCCGCCAAATGTGAATGTCATGTTTGTTGAGCTAAGGAAAAAAGTTTTAAATGGCCACTAGAGTGCAGCAGAGTACACAGTATGAGTGTGGGTGTGTGAATAGACCTGTAGGCTGCAGCTGATTTGTGAACGACTGATCCTTTATGTTGCCTCAAGTGTGCATGCAAATAATTAACATATTGTATGTATTGTGTATAATGAAGTGAACAGGAAGCATAGTTTTTTTGTAAACAGGTGGCATGTGGTACTGTATGGGACCATATTGTACAGACACACAGAAGAAATACTTTAAGGATCCCTGACGGGAATTGCATATGACTCTAAAAGCAAAAGTAGATTGAAAAAGAAGACTGAAGATATTAAAGGTACACACACACTTTTGGCAACAACAAAAGTAAAAAAAATGGTTTATGGTGCTTTCTACTTTGGTTCAGGTGCACCAAGGACCATCTCGTTTTACTGTCATTTGTTGAACCTTCAGTAAATTTGAGTTAAGTATTTTCTTCTTGTTTGTGCTTATTTAATTAAGAGTTGATTCCTTATTGTATGAACAAGTACTCATCAATCCAGCACAGAACAGCGTCCTGAGTTTTGAGATGTTCCTTGTCACTTTGCCCTGTCACCATTATGTCCTGCAGGTAACAATGGACCTCTATGGTCCTTACTCCTTAGAAGATAGCTGGAGCTGAAGCTGTTCTAGTATTTGGACGCCAGATGACGGGAGATCTTGCCACCTACCAAACGTCAAGTGAATCCTAAATAGAAGTTAGTTGTTGAAATGACCCTCATTCTCCTCCACAGTGAAACAAATGTTACATTATTTTAGTACATTTTATCAAATGTGTGCTTGGTGCACGCATTTGGTGACATTAAGGATTTCAAGCGACTTTGTTGACTTATTTTAACCCAGTACAAAAAAGTTATGTTGGTTTGACATTTGCAACCGCACACAACTTCTACATGTCAACACCCAGATATCAAGGGCCACACCAGACATTCGATTGGTTCTGCAAGGCAGGGTTTTCTTTACCCATAAATCCTTTACACTCAGGTTCAGCAATGAAACCTGGGAGATTGTTCTCAATCTCTAGTTGAGTGAAGTGTTCACAAACTGACAAGCTACTCCAAATGGCAATCATTTGTAACAGAACAGTTCTTTGTGGGTGGTGATGGTTAGGAGTTTTCATGCTTTCTCCTCAAGCTCCATCTGTAGGCAGGCGTTGGACAAGTAAAGCTTCCTGAAGCATCGGCCTCCTGCTAATGATGCCTAGTATTGAATAAAGTTTCACACATAGGCCTTGGTTAATGATGACCTTGAAATCACAGTAGAGTCTAAATAAAGGCCAATGTGCACCTGATACGGTACAGCTCCGGTACAGAAGCCGTGCGTGTGCCGGAACAGTCCGGCGCCCATGTCAACCTCCTGCAAGTGGAACGGTCAGACGGTTAGAGCAGCAGCCGCATAAGACCAGACAGAGGTGATTCGAAAGGACTTTTATTATCGTTACACATAATAATCAGTGCATGCAGCCGAATAGGGGACAGATCGGCAGAAAGACTAACTTTGTCTTTCCGCTCCTGCTTTCCGCTGGGGTAGCCGGACAGAAACGAGGTACGGCTGGGCGGAGGTCGAGGTTGGGGACAGGCAGGGTCGACACCGGGACAGCCAATAAACAATCTGGCAACGGGTGAATTGTGAGGGACTGAATTGTAGACTGACTTGATGGTAGATTCGGTGCAGCTGAAGTGAGTGGCAGACAGGCGAGAAGGAGGCGCGGCAGGCAGACAGGTGAGAAGGAGGCGTGGCAGGCAGACAGGTGAGAAGGAGGCGCGGCAGGCAGACAGGTGTGAAGGAGGCAGACAGGTGAGAAGGAGGCACGGCAGGCAGACAGGTGTGAAGGAGACGCGGCAGGCAGACAGGCGAGAAGGAGGCGCGGCAGGCAGACAGGCGAGAAGGAGGTGCGGCAGGCAGACAGGTGAGAAGGAGGCGCTGCAGGCAGACAGGTGAGAAGGAGGCGCGGCAGGCAGACAGGTGAGAAGGAGGCGCTGCAGGCAGACAGGTGAGAAGGAGGCGCGGCAGACAGACAGGTGTGAAGGAGGCGCGGCAGGCAGACAGGTGTGAAGGAGGCGCGGCAGACAGACAGGTGTGAAGGAGGCACGGCAGGCAGACAGGTGAGAAGGATGCGCTGCAGGCAGACAGGTGAGAAGGAGGCGCGGCAGGCAGACAGGTGAGAAGGAGGTGCGGCAGGCAGACAGGTGAGAAGGAGGCGCTGCAGGCAGACAGGTGAGAAGGAGGCGCGACAGGCAGACAGGTGTGAAGGAGGCGCTGCAGGCAGACTGTGACGGCACGGCAACTCCTGCTCCTACGTATCTGGTTTTTGATAGATCCGCTTGCGGTGCATGGAAGCATGTATTGACCTGTGATACATAACTCCATAGGGTTACATCATATATAACTATCATAGATTAATGTCGCTCAGGCCAAATATGTAGAAATTTGCCAGAGCACAGAAAACAAATGACTTTTGGATAAACACAAAATTAATAAGCTACGAAGGAGAAAAGCCTACAGTAGTTAGAGATCAATATTTATCATTATCATGTCATAGTTCAGTCTACTAGCTAATCACCAGTTATCACCTGTTTACATCCATGTTGATATGTTTTTATGAATGGCTCTGGAATGTAGCCTATAGCATATATGTAAGTAGATAGAGTAGTCTATTTCTAGTTGTCTTTATTACCTCCTGTTTACCTTGTTTTACCTCTACAACTACTTTGGATGTTTATATTTTTGCCTTGCATTTTGTGTACTGCTACTGTGCAACAGAATTTCCTTCGGGATTAATAAAGAATATGTCAATAAAGTCAATTGTGCCCTGGGCAGTGTTGTCTACACCTCCTGTACCTTGTACGCTAGAAGGCAGGCTGGGGTCAACTGATGCCCATGTATTTGAGCAGTTGTGTTAATTCTAAATACCTAACCAATATTGTTCCAATTTAGTATACACTAAACTGCCCAGCCCAGACCATCACTTAAAAAAAATGATAATAATAATTTTCAAACTTCTTACAAAGTGGTTAAGAATAAATTATATCAAAGTTTAGATGAGCTACATAGCAGCAGTTGATGACATATGGAAAATATGCTGTCAAATGAAATAGATCCACAGTTAAATCTTGTCCGATTGTTAATAATAAAGGAGCCCATAGAGATTTTAGCAGTAATAATATATAGAAAAGGCAAAAGAAAAAGAACATCATAGAACACTTAGAATGTGCAATGTGTGGCATTCTTCAAACATTAATATATCATCGTCGCTCAAACTGACGGTGCAGAGTGTGTCCCTCACAACACTGGCCTCCCTTGATCCTGGGCTGCCAGCCATGGTCCTCATTGGTGCCAGCAGTAGCCTCGTCTGTTGTCCCTCTTCAGTCAGCCTCTGATGCTCACGGGGCACCAGGAGGTAGTTGTGAGGTGTGTGCATGCAGCAAGCACCAGTTTGTACACACGTTGGGGGTAGCAGCGTGATCAGCCTCTCTCTCTTGATACCTAAATGCCTGAGGCTTTCTCCACAATCCTTCTCGCTCCGGAAAGGCGGCGATTGAATGTCTTATTTCTGTGTGGCAGATTGTGTCCTGGGAATGGCCCCATCAGGAAGCTCTTCAACAGGAAGGCTGTATCACTCACTGTGGCAAATGGCACATCTCCAGAGTGAGGAGCCCAAGATGGAGCATCAGGCGGCACTTGAGGCGTGTTGGCCTCCATTCCTCTTCCCAGAGCGGAATTGGCATAGATTGCTCCATCCCTGCTGCTGCCAAAATCTCCGTCTTGAATGACGCAGAATTTGTATTCCACATCCACTGGTGCTAAAAGCACTCGGACTGCCTGTATTGAGGGGTGCATCAATGGCTGTTTGCCATCAAATGCACATATGCAACTTAGAAAATAAAACATTTGCAAGAACATTTGGGGGTGGGGGGTAGGTGTCCATCAACATTTTCACAACGGCTTCACAAACCATATGAACAGAGTCCGCTACAGACTTGCGGAAAACCAGGCTGAAGAAGGAGTCACCAGTTTCCATGCATCTGAAGAATTCAATAATTTTTATTTTTATTTTCTCACTTATAGGTGATATTTGTGAGTGATGGAGGACTGACAAATAAAAAGAAACCACGTCCTAGTGGACCAGGAGCTGACTCGAGTGGAAGTACAAACAAATGATGCCACCTCTTGGCCTTGGTCTTCACGTCACATGGTTTAATTTCCCACATAGTCTTCAGCTGTTCCCTGACGTTGGATTATTTACAGTGTGTTTTCTTTGACTGATCCGCTGAGTGTACTGTCTACCGACTGTCTCCATGGGAATGTCTGCAAACCCTTCTGGTAGGTCAGTCGAGTTTGCATTGACAGACGCGTCTGTGTCCTTTCGCCGTTCAATTCTCAGACTATCCTGTCACATGTAGCTCTTCTGCCAAGTGTGCCCTGTTTCACTTGGGGTAACACTTTTAACACAGCAATTCACTGAGTTACAGGCTCGTTCTTCTGGGTTCCCATTGGGAAGCGAAATCTACCCTTAATTACACTAAGCACAACTGCCACATCATTTTATTTTTTTCCTGCCACTTGCATTGAAAAAAAAAGAGTGTTCCATGTATTTTTTCCCACTGCTCAACATTTTCATCATAGGCATCAATCTGTTACCGACTAACCCTTTTCCTATCTTAGTAATGATATGGTTATTTTCTTGCGTGCAGTCCAACACAACTAGAACTAGACTGAACAACATGTAAATATGTTCATATGTATGTTATGTTGACACATAACATCAGTACCAACTGAGAGCCAAGTCATTAGCACTCAAGGACACCATCTTCCCATTTTAACTCTGCTTTACTTTGGGATTTTAAACAGGGTACATAGTACACAGTAGGTACAGCACTACATGACATGTTCCTCCCACATTAGAAGGAGAGGATGGTGAAGGCAGACTGGTAATGCTCCAGAAGCGACCACAGCTGTTTGTTCAGGGACTCAATTAGGCCTTTTTTTTTTCTAATTACCTCCCATTTTCCACGGGCTGTCCCCAGAAAGGAAGTCTCTTGGCTGAGCAGTATTTTGCTGTGGCACCTGGTCCAGTACATCTTCTGTGCAAATGATTTGGGCTGTGACCATGCGTGTACATTTCTCTCCTAAAAGAGAGAAAGAATTAGCTTTTGATTCCTCATGTTGCACATTGACACAAAGTCATCTTGCAACGTTGACAAGTCTAAGCACATTTTACCTACAGTATCTCTGCTATGTTTCTTTCTGTACTGTACTGTACTGTACTTTACTGTACTGTAAAGCTGTACTGTAAAAAAAAAAACATTGTATATATAAACAGCCATCCAAGATAATATTAACTCTACTTTCCAGTCAGCCATTTCTGCAAACATATTTACGTGTATGGTTGTAAATAAAACTCGCAACATGAAAGGTTAAAGTGAAACTTTATCGTGCACTGTGACCCAAACAATTCTGTTGACATGGATTGGTGAGACTCTTTTGGATGAGCTGCACCCCACCACACTGTTTGTCTAAAAAAAAAAGGTGGATTATCATTATCTACAAATCAGATAGCTTAACATCAGACATCTCAAGTGAATTCATGTGAGTTAGTTAAAGGTGTTTAAAGAGTGGGTGTATATTTCTCAAACTGCAGCTGTGCTGAGTTGAAATGTCCATCAGGGAGAAAGTGCTTCATCCACAACTGAAGAAGTCAATACGCTGCCTTGAGGTGAGTGATAGGAGGAGGAGCGTCAGTATGAATACAACCACAGCGTTTTTAGGAGCCCCCAATCTTTTCTGCGTTCTTTATTTGTCGTTGCTCTTCATCTTGTCTATCCATTTTCAACCTCTCAGACTAAAATGTAATGCTTACCTAGATAATCTCCAAATGGGACCAGAAGATATTTCAAAAGGAGCCTCATTTTTTTCCAGGTATTATGAGTGGATCTGCGCACGCATGTACACAGATTGTGTACATTTTTACAAATGGCAGCATGTTGTGATGTGTTAAGGTTCTGTGTTATTATTATTATTGTGTATGTGTGTGTGTGTGTGTGTGTGTGTGTGTGTCTCAACTCTTCTCCGTTTTGGCACCGCAGTGGTGGAACGAGCTCCCTGCCAATATCAGGGCTGCAGAGTCACTCCCCATCTTCTGGAAGAGACTCAAGACCCACTTGTTCAGAGTTCACCTGAACCCTGCATAACCC
>JAOPUI010075689.1:0-10062 GCA_027123135.1 Urophycis floridana
TGTGTGTGTGTGTGTGTGTGTGTGTGTGTGTGTGTGTGTGTGTGTGTGTGTGTGTGTGTGTGTGTGTGTGTGTGGACCTAAAGAGGGCCAATGACCTGTTCCCTTGTTTGCATTCTTTTTTGCATGGACCTCTTTGCATGGACTAGCTCTCTTCTGCCGTAATCGTACAGGTACGTTTGCATAAGGGATTTTCAGTCCCACTCTGACAATGTGAACAGATTATCAGTCCAAAGAAGTAAGCAAATGTGTAATAAACCATAGCTTTATGGTTACACGTTATTGTTATACATAAACCCTAAAATAGAGAGACCATATGTAACCCTAACCCTATATATATATATGCATAAAGGCATATGGAACATAATGCCGATGAAGGAGGAAGGGACTTCTGAAAGTTTACTTGCACTGTGGTCATCAGCGACAGCAGGGAACTCGTCAGACTTCCTCTATTCAATTCAACAGAACCGAGAAGACAAAAAAAAACTGACGAAGTCAGGAAGTATTGTGCTCTTTGTGAGAGAGCCAATTTAGCTAAGTTAAATGGGCGAGACAAGACAGCGAGGAGGGTTGGGAGAGAGAGAGAAACAAGTGAGACCCTGAGATTCTCCCAGGGGTGTGAATAGAGGACCATGGCCTCTCTAATGACCAATCAACACTCTCCTGGCTGCCATGGCATCTGTTGGTCTCCCAAAGGCTTCCCGCTTGACTACCAGTCCGTCGTGACCTCCCCACATAGCCGGCAGCCAATCAGAACACAGATCTTGCACACGAGGGTCAGGGAGCAATTTTGACATTTTGCTGAATGTCAGCATTCAGCTTTAACTAAAAGTTGTACTACACGGGCGTTTTGCTCGGCAAAGGGTGGGAGTGGAAAAGGGGGTGCACGCGGCAAATCGAGGAAAAAAGAAAAAAAGAATCATCGTGGAATCTGTGAAATTGTAATATCACAGCGGCGCTGGAGGGGATACAGCAGCAGAGGAAACAGATTGATAACTAGCTAGCTAGCGGGAGGTGACACGCTGAGACCTGGAGGTCTCTGTGAGAACGTTCCGGAGAAACAGAACAAGAGAAACTTTTTTTTTGTAATTGGTGCGTCGGAGTAAAGAAGTTAAAAGGCCACGCAAAGCCAAGGCAAAACACGTCCGCGCCGCAGTTTTGCTCTCTTGTTCCATTCCGCGCATTCCTGCAGCAACGGGAGCCAAAGCCTATCCATGTGCATTAAATATCCTCCCATCCAACCCCTCAGCAATCCATTGCCATGCTCGTGAAGGCCTGTCACAAGGCATTAATGGAAACAGTGGACATGTCAATAGTCACACAAAAACATGGCATATGCTCAATGGTATAGAACTGTGCCTCCGATGGCGAAGTACAAAGTGGCACACGCAAAAGATCACAGTCAGACCACAGCGTTGACAAAATATTTTAACAGCAAATCATTCTCATGACTGCGGCACGAACTCTGCCGTACAATTGACGATGCTGATCTTTTTTACTTTATTGTTATGTTACCGGGAGCAATCTGGCCGGAGGGAGCGGGAGGGGACAGGTAGCATCTGTCCCCACCTACTGCCTTGGCAGCCCTGGCATCATCTGCTAGCTTTGGCAGCATTCTGGAAGCACATCAATATGGCTCTATGTAGCCAGGGCTGCTAGTAGCTAGCATGCCAGTCACGCTTTCAGGAAACACTCTCGATTCCTGAGCATCCACAGTGCATCAAGCCAACTGAGCCAAGCTGAGTTGGGGATGAACACAGAGACCAGGTCTCTGTGGACCTGAATTGGAAGGCAAGGTGCCAGTGTTCCCCATCCACCCATACAACTATATTAAAAATCATAGGAGGGACACATTGCTATTTTGACAGCAACCCTTACTTCACATTTACACTTTAGTTTGGTCGCTGTCGTCTTTTACTGATAGTTAGGCATTATTAGGGGGCAACAGTGAATTTAGTTGTCAATATCATAACAAAGAATCTAATCTAGTCTTCCAACCAGCATGACTGCAAGTCTTTACAAAGGTACATATAGCAAAGGCACCCCAAAAAGTTGTAAACTAAACCCTTCGGCTAAACTACATCAAGGGAATCACAAGATATTGGCTGGTTCTGAATGCCCTAAAGTCAGACCTGAACTTTGTTCCAATAGCTAACACGGCAACTGCAACGGTGCCCAGCCCAAGGATGAATGGTCAGTCACAGAGCTAGAACGTCCTTTATGTTGAAAAACACAAATACTTGGGGGGTTATGTAAGACCCTGTGGTGCAGTTTATGGTAACTGAAGAAGGCCCGCCAAGTGTAATCTCTGTGACTGTGTAGTATAACCTTACAACCTTTTTGGGTGCCCTAGAATATGAACTTAATCCTTCGTCTTAATTATTGCAACACTGAAAAATGATGCAATGCTGGCATTACCAATTAGTTTTAGTGGGTGGAATAGTGGCACCTCTTCTTGCTTCCAGTTTCCATATGACAAAGAGACACCAGTCACCAATTGATGATTCAAGCCAATGTTCAACATTCACGCAAACATGAGAAATCTTTTCTCAAGTATTTTCCAAGTATGTAGGACTTTGGTGCTGGCGGTGGTGGGGGGACCTCAGTAGAGTAGCAAAAAAAAAAAAGATTTTCCAATTCTGCAATAGATTTTAACTGTTTAAAGCCGGAAACTCCCCTTAAATTCTGATAACACAGCGAGCGACCATATAAGGTGTAGGTTTCATAGCGCCCAGCAAGGAAGTGGTTTGAGCAGTCAGAATTGTCTTGGACTTTCAAACAACTAAGACCACACTGTTCAGCGTAGAAAGATGGAAACTTAACTACACAGAATGACAGTGGGTGTAGCTCTACACAAGCTAAACTACACAGAATGTCAGTGGGTGTAAATCTACACAATAATAGGAATAAACAACAATTATTGAGATGTATGGAACTTGTATTCCCTACCTTTTAAGGAGATATGAGAATTATGAGCAGGCTGAAACCTTGTCCCACTTCTCCTAATGCTTAAACACTGTACAATGTGTTGCTATGGCAATATAATTATAGCCAGTGTTGGTTGCATAACTTGCGGATGGGAAAGTATATAGTTGAATGTATACTTCAATGCTTTGGTTAAATGGCCTTATCTTTACAAAGGAGAATTTCACAGACGGCCCAAAAGCAAATCAATTGTCTGATTACATTTGCTCCAGCAGTAACTTTACTACTAATAATGTTTGCAACGCAACTTTGCAGAAGTGAGTCAAAATGAGCATTCTATCTCTGAATTCACACACCATTTATCCATTTTGCGTGTAACATGGAAATCCTAGTAGGACTGTTTCAACATGATTGGTAGCATATCATTCAACAAACTGTGGCCAAAGTCAATTTCATACATAAAAACAACAAAATTGAGAGAAAATGTTATCAATCTATCAAAACCATGAACCCTAAAAATATATAGACCTAAATCCATTGAGATTCTAGAAATCACAGCCACTTGCCAAACCGGAAAGTTATCCAATGAGGATTTAGTATGTGGCAGTATTGGGCCGGTTCTATCCAATGACGGCAGCTCAGACACAGACCAGGGCTACTCTATTTGACATGGGCGTGTGAGTTTAAGGCCGCCATGTAGCTACGCTCTAGAGAGCACAGGTCCGGATACAAGTCTGACCCCTGGATCACACGGGGTGGGGGGGGGGTCTTAAATCTCATATCAAAACTACATCCAAGGATAACTTTCCCTCAGTCGACTCCAACTCAGCAGCTGCACAAGTAAGCTGTCCGCTGCACACCTCTTCAACATCAGACCAGAGAGGCGCTGCCCAGGGAGCCAGTGGAACCTGGAGCAACCACTCTAATGTGATATTTGACTTGGGAGTGTCCCTCGATACTGACGCGAACTATACCTTGTTTATATTCCCGTATTTATAAAAGATGGATATGCTGTTGTCCTGCAGTGGTAATTTCCCTGGTTTGCCTCGACTTCTCTTGCGAAAAGGCTGCGACCGCTAGAATGCATAACCGCTGCAAGGTTGGGTTCAGGTGTGCCGTCAGTCACTGGGAAATTAGGAAAGAGGATACTGGGGAAGAATAACCTAAAACCAGTACCTACTTCTCTATGTTACGCAGGGCATTGCCTGAAACTGTCGAGAAGCTTCTGCGCGGTTTAAGTGGAGAACGCAGGACAAACAACAGGGCAAACATAATGAGTGCCCTCAGTGTGCTCTGGCCTCACTCAGACAAACATGTGATGACGTTTAACACTCTGCCACAGGAGGTGTGCCGTAAAGTACCTCTTCTTGAGGTCTAAACAGTAGTTACTAATGCTATGCGACACTCAGTGGCCACAAAACCAGATAACTTACCAACATAAAATAGTCATACATCAATGACTACATTATTTTTTCCTCATCTCAATTAACTGACTGATTTACATTTTAACAATGTTTGGAAAAATGACGTGACAATGACTGTGACATGTAAATGCGAAAATAAAATTCAAGTTAAAACAAAATGTAAAAAAATGATACCTACCCTCATTTGCAGATTTTGGACATGCCACCTGTAGAACTAAATCAAACGTTCTTTCAGGTTTCTCTCTGAAATAGACACAAAAAAAAACACACATTTTGAACGAGGGAAATAAGCACCCCATTTCTTAAAACAACAATTAACAGCTGACAATTCACATGTTGTTACGTGTGCATCATTGTTACACATTGATTGATACATGACGCGGGTGAGTTGTAACTGTTGGCCACATGGTCGGCATTATTACACATTTGGTCAGACGTTGACATGGTCAGAAAGTAAATCCATAACGCTCACATGTGATGAGCAGCATTGAGGGGAGACTCTGGCCAAAGGCAACGTGTTGTTACAGCTCTCTGCTTGCACTATAGCAGACGTGTTAATTCGTGGTCAGCTAACGCGAGAGGGTACACAGCGGGCTGACCTGAATACAGCCCAGCCAGCTGGCCTGCCTGCTTATTCTACTGGTGAACGATGGATCAAATTACACCACACATTCCAGCGCATTTCAGACCTTTTTTTGCCATGCACCGCACTAGCTCTAACCACGTCATGTACCTCCCAGCTAGGTCCAAAAAAAAAAGTCGTGCCTTACTTTATTCTGCTGTCCATGGTTTACAACATCGCGACAGCACACAGGCTTGTCGGCAGCTTTGGGTGCCCGAGACAGATTTTTACTCGCGTTCCGACGCGGCGGCTCTTCCGTAATTGCTGCCTTCTATCTGATACCGGCAGGGAAACGGCGACATGCTTCAAGGGTAAATCGTGTGTGTGATGGATGCCTCTTTCGTGTGCGGCTGTTCTCCCGTTGTAGCAGCCTGTATCGGCAACACGGTGGTATTTCCCACAACAAACCCCACTCCAGGAAGTGCTGTCAAAAACCGGTGACGTCAGCTCGTTAGACGAGCACCTTACAACGTGAAATGATTCTCCTCCGACACGCGCAGAATCCATGAGACACTTTTTTTTTAAGATTTCCAATAGTTTAAACTTAATCGCAATGATATTCCAATGTGTTTAGCTATTTTCGATATGTACTGAATTAGGCTATAGGTCTGCATTATTAACATACTAATACAGTCGCCTATACGTGCAACACATTTGTCATGACTACGTGGATTGACACCCCGATGTGTCGGGGTGTCCCATGTTAAACTCTCACCATGTGGTCGTCTCCGGGGAGTCTGTCTGGATCACAGCCAGTCTTTCAGGGTGATTTGAAGATAATTACGTGGCAGAAGAGTGGGACATGCTGTTGTTTCAGGCACCCATACGCAATGCTGTTACACCTGCTGCCTCATCATGATATAAACGATAACATAGTTAGATGTTAGACAAATAGATAGATGGGTAGATGTATATATAAATAGGTATAAACTAGGTAGATACATATATAGGTAGGTAGATAGATAGATAGCTAAATAGATAGATAGATAGATAGATAGATAGATAGACAGACAGACAGACAGACAGACAGACAGACAGACAGATAGATAGATAGATAGATAGATAGATAGATAGATAGATAGATAGAGAGATATCTCTATCTACCTAGAGACCCTGTGAGTCCAGGGGAACGCAGCCTCAGCTGCTGTACTCACAGTGATTGTAGAGAACATGCATGGAGAACCACATGGCATCGTGTTGTAGATCTCTTCTCAATAGATCTACATCTAGATCTACCTAAAGAAACACAGTACTGTTTCCTGTGCAAAAAGACACTATTAATCCCTGTTGGAAATTCAGAATAAATACTGTAATGTATAATTTATGTATATGTTGATATTATGATTGATTGATTATTTGCGTATGTATTATGTCCTACTCTAACTCTTTGTCTCATTTGTTTATAGTTTTTAGTAGCTACTTAAAAAAACAAAAAAACAGTTTTCTGGTCTCATGTCTAAAATATGAAAACAGGTCAAATAAGATCTAATCTTAAAGAGCATCTCCATGGGTTCTTAAGATCAACTCTTGTTGATAATCATCACCGAAACCTCATGAAGCTAACATTGGTGTTCTGTAGCACTAACATTGCGTTGGAATGGGCTGAAATGTAATCTACCACGCACACACACACAGTAACAGCGTTTCCTGCCCCCTGCAGTGTACCACCACACATTTGCATGCTTTATTTGCATTGCTCACAAAGACAGATTTCACAAGAAAGATGCCTTGGGCATTTCATGGGCTAGAGTCATATGAAAACAAGCTGTATCAAACGCCCCATCTATGGTCTCTCTGAGCCCGACTGCTGGGTTGTTTACTGATGATGCTGATGATGTAACAGCAGGCCGCCAACAGGGCCAGCCTGGGGCGGTCACTCAGGGAGGCCACCTCCAGCTAGCTAACCTCTTCATCCAGGCCACCTCGGAGCCCACCCTGAGCCTCGGGGTCCTAGAGGACAGTTCAGAGTGACGTTGCCATCACCGGCCTGTGCTTGGCCCGGCTTTGTGACTCCGGTAGCCTGGTGGAACCAGGGGAAACCTGGGGGGAACTGGTGGAACCTTGTGGAACCTAGGGGGAACTGGTGGAACCTTGTGGAACCTGGGGGGAACTGGTGGAACCTAGGGTAAACTGGTGGAACCTTGTGGAACCTGGGGGGAACTGGTGAAACCTGGGGGAGCTACAGCTACTTTTTTTTTTTTTTTTTTTTTTTTTTTACAGTTTTGGTACGGGGCGGTACCAAAACGCTGTCCTCAAGTCAGGAGGAAGTCAACACTCTGGATTGCAGCTGCTGCAGGGGAAATGGGCTGCTTAAATCTGTTAGATCTGTTTCAATCGGCCAGCCTGGGAAGAACAAGACGTTCTGAGCAGAACCAGCAGTGTTGGTCTGAATAGACGTGACTAAAACCCACCAGCAGTCCTCGTTACCCTGTAGGGTCTGAAGCCCTCGTGTCTCCCTGCGGCGGTTCTGTCCTCTGTCCCATGGGCCGACCCGTGGGCAGGTTCAGGGGGAGCCGCGTGCTGCTGCTGGTTGATGTGACACCGAACACACTGTCACAGGGAAGCGTGGCCCCTTTAAGAGACCTGCCCAAAAACTGTCTGTTTGTGTCCATGGGTGTGTGTGCCTGTGTCCTGTGTGTTCTATGCGTGTCTATTTGCATGTGTCTATTTGTGTGTGTGTGTGTGTGTGTGTGTGTGTGTGTGTGTGTCAGGTGAGACTTTAGGTTGGCTCCTGCCTGTTCCTAATGGGAGCTGTTGGAAGAGAGCGCTATGCTCCACAGCTGGTAGAGAACCGGTTCCACGTACTTTATAGAACCGGTTCCTTTTCCCTTGGCCCTTCTCCACAAACATCCATGTCAACAGAAGAATTTGAATAATTCTAATAGGACGAAGAGTCGATCACACTGTTTGCTATATTTAGAGGCAGCCTGGAGCTGTGGTCCAGCCCTGGAGGCCCGGCAGCCCTCTGCTCAGCTCTGCTCCGTCATTAGCCAGGATTCTTACGCAACTTTGTCCCTCATTGTCAAACCTTGGCATTTGTTCTTGTTTCCGTCATGTCGTGGTCTCGTTCCTCTCGGAGCGGCTGTTGAAGGGGACATCTCGGAGGTGTTTGGATGTCCCCTCACATGGGATCCAGGGTGGGTTCCATATTAGGAATGCGCTGTCTCAGAGCAGTAACTGGTCATTACATGAACTGGGAACAGTTCCAGTAACCATTAACTGGTCAATACATGGTCATTACATGACCAGCTACTGGACACTGGCCATAAAGATGGGTTGTTGTTTGTTGGTCTGGCTCTGGCCAAAGGAAAAGGAATTGTGTGTGTGTACCAAGATGTCTGTGGGTGAGTTGACTCGTGTTTCTGTGTATGTTTGCACTGTCTGGAGCTTTAGCTTCCTGGTATGTGGATGCATTGTACTGCTCCCTCATGTGTTATGTCCACTAACCATAACAACAACAGGGCCGGGGGCGTGGCCTCCTCCCGCCCGTCCCTGTTCCTATTGGTTAAAACCATCCTATTATCTTATTAGTTAAAGCCATCCTATTATCTTATTGGTTAAAGCCATCCTATTATCTTATTGGTTAAAGCCATCCTATTATCTTATTGGTTAAAACCACACCATTCTCCAAATGGCTTAAACTATGGTATTTTCTTATTGGTCTTCACACCATGCTACTGGCATTGCGTAGCATATAATCATACTGGTTAGTAGTAGACTGCTAGCCCACGTGCACTGTTATGAAACCTGAAATAGCATTAGCTTGTAAATGACACAAACCACGCCTCCAGAGTGCCCACAGGAAGCCCAACACTATTGCTTAAAGCCGTAACGTTGCCTCTTGCGATAAAACAAGAGAGACAAAAGACCGGCCGCTACTGCAGAGCAGCAATACATGAAGTCCTAGTCCGAATCTGAAACAATTTTAAGAATGCGTCTTCAAGCCCAGCCATTTGCGTTCAGCTCCTCACCCACATGGAGCTCAACGCAGACTGAATCCCCGGGGGGTTGACACACTACCTGCTGTAACGGCCATCGCAAACACACAATCCTCCCTATCTCAACCTCAGTAGACTGTGAGGCTTCACCCGCATGCAACACCTGGTCCTGAGTCCCTCCCTGATGCACGCTCTGTCTCTCTGTCTCTCTGTCTCTCTCTGTCTGTCTGTCTCTCTGTCTCTCTGTCTCTCTGTCTCCTCACAGAAAGTGACCTTCCCGCTCATGCTGGCTGTGGGAGCTGCTGTGATTGGCTCCCTCCAGTTTGGGTACAACACCGGCGTCATCAACGCCCCTCAGAAGGTGAGTCCAGAGTGGTAATCAGTACGGTAACCTGCAGAACCGGAACCCTCTTCCCACCCAGGTACCAGGAAAAGGGCCGTAGCCGGTCCTAAACCCGGGTCAGGAGGGCAGATGAGTTCTGTGTAGGACCATAGAGATGTTTAGGTGACCATCCAGAGATAAACAATAAAGAGACGAGGCGTTTAGATCTATATTATGGTATATGTGTATGTCAGCGTCCACGTACCATGGGTAACCAGTTGGTTTGTTCAAGCTGCCAACGCTGCTGAAAGGTATCAGGTGGTGCCCTGCCTGGTCCTCTCAGTGAGGGTGGTTCCCAGGAACCAGAATGCATTGAGTTGTTGACCAGGGACACAGGTTGAACGGGATGATGAGACAGAAGATGGGACTGATTGTATTCCACTGTATTGCGACAGAAGATGGATCCTTATTTAGATGTCAAATTTGCAGGTGAAGTTTCCTGGTTCCTGGTTTCCTGGAGTTTCTGTTGTAAACCCTTCAGGTCATTAATGATTAATTATTATTACTCATTTTGTCATGTTTTATTATATCTCTTACATGTTGATCTTACAGATCATCGTCATAATAATTCACAATGAATGTCATAGTTTAGAGGTTGGGTGGTCATTGCCGTGGAAACGAGTGAGTGCAACCTGACTCTGCACATCATGACAACCTGACAACAATGAGCTCTAATGAAACCAGAGCCCTGCAAGGCAGTCCGTGTGTGTGTGTGTGTGTGTGTGTGTGTGTGTGTGTGTGTGTGTGTGTGTGTGTGTGTGTGTGTGTGTGTGT
>JAOPUI010075700.1:0-10054 GCA_027123135.1 Urophycis floridana
TCATCTAAGTTAAAAGATAAAAAATGATTAAATAAAAATAAATAAAATAATTAAAAACAAATAAAATACAAAAGAAAAATAAAACATTGCACTGCCCGCACACAATAAACTAAAACATAGAAAATAGTAGAAAAATATACACATAAAATCAACATAAAATCAACACTCTGGCGTTGAACTCCAAAGAAAAGAGGTGGGTTTTAAGAAGAGTTTTAAAATGAGTCAGTGTAGAGGCCTGTCTTATGTGCAGTGGAAGTCCATTCCACAACTTAGGAGCTGCCACTGCAAATGCTCGCTCCCCTCTGAGCTTCAGCCTGGCTTTGGGCACTGAGGAGCCGCTGGTCAGCGGACCTGAAAGTATGGCCAGGGATGTAGGAACGCATACTCTTAAGGTGTGAAAGTACTTTTGTCCTTTTAATAGGTCCACCAAGTCCCCTAACATTCCAGCTTGTGAGCCTGATGGTTCGTAGCATGTCTCTCTGGCTTATGTCGAACATGGAATCAGTGCTAAGCTATCCATACTGTAAGTGCTCTGATGAGATGGTGCCCAGGTCAGCTTAGTAATGGAAAGCAAAGTAGCAACAACACATACAATGCCATCGTACAAGTCTATGAAAAATAAGAACAGTCCTATATCAAAGATAAACAAAAAAAGAAAAAATCCCAAACACAACAGAAGATGTCCTTAGTGACACCCTCAGGTTCAAAAGATGCTTACATACTTGTCCCATCTTTAACACAGATGAGCATGCAGGAATTACTACTTTACACAACCGACTGATTGATAGGAGTTTGCTTCCTTTTCAATTGTGGAAATGTGTACACCTCTGACATTCACCATTTGATAGCGTTAAAACCTCAGTGTTCCAGTTTTTACATACTTAACAAAACCCAATTGTGCTCTACATAAGAAATCTTTGAACAAATGTTTAACAACAGCACAAACGAGTCTGTAATGATCATAACTGGATCTTACATATTAGGAGCTTAGTTGTGAATTTGTAAATAATCTCACCTCGGGGCTAACCGCCCGTACACCTTTACTATCTACAGTCCAGTTTTCATAGAGCCCCATAAAGGTTAAAGGAGATGTGTAAAGAGATGTTATGTCTTCACTTACTGCTGAGATCACGGTAGAAACGCTCCGCTTCATCCGCAGAGTCAATTATGCGAGACTTTCCGTCAACAGTGGACAGATCTACCCGGCACGCTTGCGCCGGGTAGATCAGCCTGAAGCGTATCCCGTCCTTGTAAAGGAGAGACTTTTGAATGATGCCCGTTTCTTGGCGAGCGAAGCGCTGAAATCCTCAAAGATCCTTATGGGATAACCCTGGTATGAGATGCCTAGTGATTTCTTCGCCCATAGCAGCACTCACTCTTTCTGGATGTACCTATGAAAGCGCACAAGAATAGGCCAGGAACCCTGCCGGCCCCAGGCTGTGGTGAGCTCGGTCCAGTTCAAAGCTCGTATCTGGTAAAGCACCTCCGGTCACGTCGTAAGCAGCGTAGTCATAAAGAGATGGGCATCGGTCCCCTCCGCTCCCTCGGGGATGCCAATCACACAGAGATTCTGCCGTTTTGATCGTGAAACCAGGTCCTCAACAGCCAGCTGCAGCTTTTCATTCATCTGAGTGGTGGTCTCCACCTTGGACTTCAGCGTGGCCACTTCGTGCTGCAGAGTCGACAGGTCATCTGAATGGGAAGTAAGGGCTGTTTCCATTGCGGAGATGGTAGCTGTGTGTGAGGCTACATTATCGGCGATCTTTTGCAGAGAAGCTTGGATAGGAGCCATGGCAGTATTCAGGGAGGTGGTGAGTTCACCTGTTACATCTTTGTACAGTTTCTCGAGTTCACCGATGAGCATGTCCAGTGTTAGGGGTTGGGCTCCACCTGTTGCTACATTGCTAGAGTCTTTATCGTTCAGGCTGAAGTGTTGAGTCAGCTGAGGCTGGCTTTTTCCTGGTGGGTCCTGTTGGATTTACTCATGTCAGTTTCAGAAGTATTACGCTGACAAGAAAATAAGTCAAAAAGTCTGAATGTAGAGATGTTAAAGTTACAAATGGTCAGGGAGCAAACGCCAGGCATGTGATCACTCTGCCGCCATTACCGGAAGTCTGGCATGTTATTCTATGCTATTCTACTCATTTTTCATTTATACATTTCAAAAAGAGCAATACCACTGCTATAGAAATACAGACATAGGATGTTATTACAATTTAACCTAGGAAACCATACAAAGTTATGCCTAAATTCATCGACCCTAGATTCAAAATGATTGAACGTTAAAATGCCTACCTGGAACACCATCACATATTCCTTCAGGATGGGGAGGACGGCAAGGTAAATGCTGAGCTGGAGGTCCGTATCGAGACTCTTAAACCAGAGCTTCTTCACTACCCGTTCCTTTCTCTCCTTCCAAACTTGTGTCATTCCTGGAATTAAGAAATGCAATGAAATTAGGGCTGCTACAATTAAGTGATAAATCGAACAATAACTGATTATTAAATTAATCATCAACCATTTGGATCATCGAATAATCGGTTTGAGTAGTTTTTTTAAGAAAAAAAATCTAAATTCTCTGGTTTCAGCTTCTTAAATGTGAATATGTCTGGTTTATTTGTTGCTTTATGACAATAAGCTGAGTATCTCTTTGGTTTTTGGACCAAAGAAGACATTTGAGGATGTTATCTGGTGGTTTGGGAAACAAACAACTTATCGATTAATCATTTACATAATCGACAGATCAATCAATAATGAAAATAATCATTAGTCGTAGCCCTAAATTAAATATGGCTTTTGGGCAATATATAATACAGTATAGTTGAACACTCCTTCAAATCAGATTAAACAATTGTCAATTTCAGTTGTACTTTTTTTCTTGAGGTCCTGGTGCATGAACTGGATCCTTGCCTTTGCACACATGATGGTCCTTGAAGATCTCCTCTAACACCTTGATAAAGGGTCTGGTCTGCTTGACTAAGGAAACCAAAGTACAGCACCTTGTATACAGACAGCATTTGACGAGTATTGATCGCAACGTCATGTGCCACAAAATGCTGTGGGTTTGTTCCTGGAATGGCCAGGAATTCTCAGATCTCAAGCAAATATTTCACTTCAATAGTGAAAAGTGCTTATTTATTTAGATAATTAGCCATCATGTAATAAGTATACTTTCAGTGTTGGCATGTTTCATGGTAGCTGTGATATTTACCTGGTCTGAAGCCCACTAATGATCTGTATGAAGGTCCGTTAAGAGCTGCTCAAGGTAGTGCCTGAAGGGTGTAGCAAACTGTTTGGCGGCATTGTTTATGTGGTGGCAGGAATCACCATCAACATCCAACAGGTTCTGTCAGTGCTTCTCCCTGATGCTGGTCTCCAGGCTGGACTTGCTTCCTCACATTACACTGCAAGAGTCCATCATCATGCTGACCATGTTTGCAAAGGGGATGTTGTGGTCAGTGAAAAGGGTCACAAGGGAGCTTTCCAGATGTTGAACAGTTACTTTTGTAACCTCAATTGAGTTCCACCACTACACGTTTCATGTCAAGACTGAAGTAACTCACGAGCACAGCCAAGACCTTCGTATCAGCAAATGACACACTTTCGACCAAGTTGATTGAGAATGGGTTATGTCTCATGTGTTCGAAGGTCCGCTCTGAGAAGGTGTGCCCCAGGCCAAGGACACCATTTTGTAAGAAGCTGCTGTTAAGGAGAGCTTCATTCCTTCCAAGGCTGGCTTATCAAGGACCAGTGTCTGGGCCAGCTCCACTATGACAGGAACTGCAGAGAGGGGGAGAGAGAGTTCTGCAGTGATTCCCACAACCATTGCCTGGGAAAAATACAAAAGTATTAGTAGTTTATAATAATAACCCTTGAATTCTCCCCTCCATTATAACACCTAGCATATTCTGCCTGATCAACACACACCTCTGCATTAGCAACCCTCTCAAACAGGGGCACTGGCAGCTTCACTGTCCCTCTCATCTGCTGCACAGTGCCCTGCTGTGTGGGGTTCACCCTGTTGACCCCAGTTGTTTCAACGATGCTGTGCATTGTCATTATGGTTGATACTTTAGCCATGTTTCTCCGTTTTTTAGTGGGATCCTTCGGTGGAATAATGTATCTCTTTAGAGCACAGAGTGCATGGCCTGGTTTATACAATTTTTTGAAGAAGTGAGAGAAGGGAAACACAGCTTTTGCCTTTGAAGTCCATCTTAGTCTCCAACTTCAGCCATGCCCAGCTCCATTTACACCTGACGCCAGCCTCAAGTTGAGCCACCCTAAGGGCATCCTCTTCCAACAACTCCATTCTGAAAACAAAGCGAGAGTGGTGAGCTTACATTAGCTATAACTTGCTGACAGCTAGCTAATTAGGCTACCTGAACTGGTGAAATATGACGGAGTCTTAGTGCCTTCAAACTAAAAAAAATTGTAGTACAGACTGATTGGTTCATTGTAAAACATTTATTTATCGATGTAAATGTGGCGTTTTCTGTACGTAGGCTATGCTCAGAGGCAGCTCTGCTCCTTCTGTCCAATAACACGCATGAAGCTTAAAAATGCCATACATAAAACATAGTGGCAATATTGTATTTAAAAGATGTTCACGCAAACAAACAGTTTGAAACAAACACACAGCCAGCATCACAACTAAGCATAAAGTCTGCTAGCTGATAAAAGTTTTAATATTTTTTAAGGCTGTCAATTGATAAAAAAAAATGTATCTAATTAATCACAAGGTTTCTTGAATTAATTTCGATTAATCACAATCCCAAATAAGACTACGGTCTACAGTCCTTGGCTATCCATCTCAATTGTGTCAGTCAGCTTCTCAGGCAGGGTTGGATTGTGGGTAAAACAGGACAGGAATGCGTTAATGCGCAAAATTTTTTTATCGCTGTTAATTCCAGAAATTAATCATCTCGCGTTAACGATATCACCTGTTAGGAAATGTGCTACAATGTTTGTTTTGGATGAAGTGCAGAAGGGGCTAGTTAGGCTACATCTAGGATACCAGCACTTCTCAGAGGCAGTAGCCGGCCTACTGAACTGATTGCCCGGGGCCGACTCCGTTGTCATCCCGCTGGAGATAACAAGCCAAGTAACTTCATCCGCAAGTTTTTAGAGGTTTACCGCTGGCTGGTTAAACCCTTTTTAGGAGATTAATGTTGGTCTCATTGATGAAATCTAACAACTGTAGCAGTCGTGTTAGTTTGTTTGAAATAAGAGTAAAAGCTTCAGGTGTGTATTGCTGGACAGAAGAGCAGCGCTGGCACCACATTACTGCATTTCCCTTAGGATAAATAAAGTATTTAACTATCTACATTTACATAAATAAATACAAATTTTACAATGAACACTTCTTACCCTGACGTGGAGTCTCTTCCAAGAGATGTAGTTGAGGAAAAAATGTATGCATCAAAGCCCTTGTTTCATCCACTTCTTTTCATCCAGATAAGGTGCATGTGCCTTAAAGAGACAGGTGCCTTGCCTTGCCTCGCCTCGCATCCCCCCCCCCGAAAAAAAAAAAAAAATGTTTTTGCTGATTAACACGAATAACACAAATGACCCATTTGGGATTCAAAACAGTGAGTTTTGCCGAAAGGTGACAAGTTTGCACCCCTGATTGTGCCTTTATAAGATGTTTAAGTTTGAAGTTTTTATGTATTTTACACTAAAGTTGGAGTAGGCTACAAACACATGAGTGAAACAACATATCCGATCGACTGCAACTCAGCCAGTGATCGACTGGTAAACTGCGATCGACTCGTTGGATACTCCTGCTCTACATGGATATTAAAATGCATCTCTCATGGCGCAAATAGTCTCCAGGCTTCCCTCTTTAGACCAGAGCGATGTGAATCTAGGACCGATGCTTCTGATGTCCTCAGTTAGTTCAAAGTCAAGTTCTCCTTGATGTTTGTTCTGTTCCAGAGAGCTGAGGAGAACGCACATGCTTTTCTAGACAAGGAGCAGAAGAATCTCTGGAAGGATCTCTTCCTACATGAACCACAATGCTCAGAGAGTCAGAGGGAGGAGGAGGAGGAGGAGGTGGATAGTAAGAAAAAGGAGCGGAGGAGGCGTGCCATAGAGGGAGTGGTAGACATCACAAAGTTCTGTCTGATGGAGATGAACCAGGAGGAACTGGCCAACACACTGTGGAGCGGTAAGAGACACTTAGTTTGAAGACAGAAAAGACAATTACTTTGAAAGGAAGAAAAGTCTCTTATCTTAAATAATTAATTAATAATTCTGAATAGCAGTATTGTGGGGGTATCAGGTAAAATGGCTGATCTAGATAAATAGGTTTACTGTGCATCAATCAGGTTAAAATGTTAACAATACACTGCATATCAACAGCAGAAAAACTCTGCTGTTGATATGCAGTAGAAGAAATGCAACACTATATTGTGACAACAGCTCAACAAATCACTTTCCACCATCATTGTTACAATCTTTAGACCAATAACACTGTTGTGGAAATATCTATATACTCCTGAATAAAATAAATTATGTTTACCATTTATAAATTATTGTATCCAAAACATGCTGTCCTTGTCATGACTAGCTTCTCTATCCAAGTAATGAAGCCTCTAAATACTATGAAGTTGATATTTTGACAGGACATATTTACATGTTTCCACTGTCACCATCCACTAACTGATGTCTTCTGTTGTTGTCTCATTAGAATCTGCTACTCTCCAGTGCCAACATAAAATCAAGACTCGTCTGAAGAAGATGTTGAGCTATGTGTTTGAGGGAATCCCTAAAGCGGGACAGCCAACAGGTCTGAATGACTTCTTCACAGAGCTCTTCATCACAGAGAGAGGCAGTGGAGAGCTGACCAAGGAACATGAGGTCAGACTGATTGAACGACCTTCCAGGAAAGCAACAATGGAGAAAACACCAATAAAATGTGAAGACATCTTCAAACCCTTACCTGGACAAGATCAACCAATCAGAACCATATTGACAACTGGAGTGGCCGGCATTGGTAAAACTGTCTTAACACACAAGTTCACTCTGGCCTGGGCTGAAGGCAATGCCAACCAAGACATACACTTCACATTTCTCCTCACTTTCAGAGAGCTGAATTTACTGAAAGGGAAAGAGTTTAGCTTGGTGCAACTTCTTCATCACTTCTTTATTGAAACCAAAGAAGCAGGAATCTGTAGATATGACCGGCTCCAGTGTGTCCTCATCTTGGATGGTCTGGATGAGTGTCGACTTCCTCTGGACTTCCAGAACAACCAGATCTGGACTGATGTCACAGAGCCGACCTCGGTGGACGTGCTGCTGACAAACCTCATCAGGGGCAACCTGCTTCCCTCCGCTCGCATCTGGATAACCACACGCCCTGCAGCAGCCGATCAGATCACTCCTGATTGTGTTGACATGGTGACAGAGGTGAGAGGGTTCACTGACCCACAGAAGGAGGAGTACTTCAGGAAGAGATTCAGAAAGGAGGAGCATGCCAACGCAATCATCTCCTTCATCAAGACATCACGAATCTTCCACATCATGTGTAACATCCCAGTCTTCTGTTGGATCACTGCTAACGTTATGGAGGATTTCTTCAAAACATCGAGTCGAGAAAAGATGCCCAACACCATGACTCAGATGTACATTCACTTCCTGAGGGTTCAGTCCATACAGGGGGACAGGAAGTTTCATGGTAGAGCTGAAACAGATCCACACTGGAGTAACGAGAGCAGGAATATCATTGTTTCTCTGGGAAAACTGGCTTTTAACCAGCTGGAGAATGGCAACCTGATCTTCTACGAGGAAGACCTGAAAGAGTGTGGCATCGATATCAGAGCAGCCTCAGTGTACTCAGGAGTGTTCACCCAGATCTTTAAAGAGGAGTGCGTGCTGTTCCACGTCAAGGTGTTCTGCTTTGTCCATCTCAGCATCCAGGAGTTTCTGGCTGCCCTTTATGTCTTTCTGCACTTCAACGACACTGGTGTCAATCTGCTCTCAGTAAAATCAGAATCCATGTTTCCTTTTTTTATTAAAAACAAACAAACAAAAAAAAAGGTCAAATTCTTCCAGAGTGCTGTGGACAAGGCCTTACAGAGTGAGACCGGACACCTGGACTTGTTCCTCCGCTTCCTCCTGGGCTTCTCTCTGGAGACCAATCAGATTATCATACAAGGTCTGCTGGGAAAGAAAAGAAGTAGCTCAGGGACCAATGGGGAAACAGTGTCTTACATCATGAAGAAGCTAGATGGAGATCTCGCTTCAGAGAGAAGCATCAATCTGTTTCACTGTCTGAATGAGCTGAACGACCATTCTCTAGTGGAGAACATCCAACAGTACCTGACATCAGGAAAACTCTCCAGAAGATCTCTCTCCCCTGCTCAATGGTCAGCTCTGGTCTTTGTCTTACTGACATCAGAAGAGGAGCTGGATGTGTTTGACCTGAAGAAATACTCTGCTTCAGGGGAGGGTCTTCTGAGGATGCTGCCAGTGTTCAATGCCTCCAAAACATATCTGTAGGTTCACCAATAACATGTATCACAATACATAATACTAGATTATAGTAGTTATAGTAACAAAAATAATATATAATTAGGTTGGGCGAAAACAGGTATCAGAATCAGAATCAAGTTTATTGCCAAGTACTGTAGGTTTGCGCCTACAAGGAATTCTACTTGGTGCAATTGGTGCAAGAGAAAAAACAGTATTAAAAATATCAGTAAGTAAAAAAGTAAAATAACTATAATAAATATATATACAATGTACAATTAATATGAATATGAATATGGAATACAGAGCGGTAGTGTATGCAGAGAAAAATTGAAAAATGGTGGACCCGAATGAGTGTACACTGTACACACTGTGCGTTAATGTAACGTATTGCAATACACAAAAGAGAATGTATATAACACTACAATGTGTTGTGATATTAATCCTTCAAACAACAATACAAAACAGCAATAGTCAACACCAATACATTAATATACATACTAATCATAAAGGATTTCAACATGATTTCTTCATTATAGAAAAAGTAAAAAGAGGTATGTTCTTTTAAACACATTTGCTAAAATGACCCTGTTTACTTTACACTAAACATTAATTCACAAATATGAATCGGCTACAGAATAATATTGTTAAATTGTCTAACTAGGGTTGTCCAACTATAAGATAAGATATTCATTTATTAATCCCCCTTAGGAGAAATTCACATTGGCCAGCAGTACAAGGGGATTGACAAGTGCAATAGAAGACCTGAGTATAGGCAATAAATACTAAATAATGAATAGATTTACCTAAATTAAGATAAAATTATATGCGAGCTCTTAGAATCAGGTTTGCTGAAAAAATGAAAACCAGTATACATACATGGTAGTCATCATTGAGATGAACAGTGCAATTGGTAACTGAGTCCTGCTCAGGTGTAGATATAAAATAAAAATAAAAATAGATGTGCAGATAAATTGGGCAAAATGGATGTGCAAGTGTGCAAAATACAAAATGTGCAAAATACAGAGGTAGTAAGTAAGACATGTGAGAAGACATGTAATAGCGGCCTAGGAAAACAGTCCTGAGGTGTGGGGTGTGGTGTTCAGTCCACTATCTGGAGGTGTTGGGGCTTTCGAGACGTTGGTAGCGGGTGGTTGAGGTGTTGTAGAGTCTCATAGCTGATGAAAGAGCCCCCAAAGCGCTTTGTGTGGCTGAAACAACTTTATGTATTTTAAAATGTTAAATGTAGGACACATATATAATTGTATGTTTATTATTGATAATAGTTGATCACTATTGTAAAACATTTAAACCTTGTCCAGTACATTAGGACACTATTTGGGTAGTAACCAACCAGTAGGATGGGTTGATATAGAGACATCCAGCTCATTTGGGGGAAGGTGAGAGGTCACGAGCAGTGATGGGAATAACGGCGTTATAAGTACCGGCGTTAGTAACGCCGTTACTTTTTTCAGTAACGAGTATTTAATTGATTACTCATCTCATTTTTATAACGCCGTTATCGTTACTTTCAAAAAATATGTTGCGTTACTACATTGAAGGCAGATGTTTTGCATCGGACCTC
>JAOPUI010075709.1:0-10052 GCA_027123135.1 Urophycis floridana
CTAAAGTTGGTAAAGCGCCTTGACTAGTGAGGCATGAACTGTGTGGATGCATGTAACTGGCATTGATGCTTCAGTGGATGCCAGTTACAGTAGGTCAACATTTTGCTTAAATCACAATGAAACCTAATATTTCAATAAAACAATGTTTAATCTGCATAACAATTAAGCAGCATGACTACACACAATGAAAGGTGCTGGGGGTAGGCGCTTGAGAGACAGAAAGAGAGAGACAGACAGAGAGAGATCAAGATGAAGAATTGCATTTGCAAAAAATTAAACTGGATAGCAGTGTGTCCGACATCTGCGAGCGATGGGGACGCAATAATGCCCCCATGGCTGAACACGCGCTCTACTGGAGCGCTGGAAGCAGGAACAGCTGGAAAAGTTGTGTTAAACCTTTAAAAAAAAAAACGCTTGGTGTGAACACCCCCTAAGTCGCTTTGGATAAAAGCGTCTGCTAAATGCCCTAAATGTGTCTCATGCAGACCGGACGCTCGACTTCTGTAACATGTCTCTACAGGTATCGGCCAGCAGGCTCGGCCTGCCCGTCCTGCTTTTTTAGTTTGTTTCTTTGTTTTTCTCGCGGAAGTGAATAAGTCTCTGGGGTGTCTTGGTCCACGATCAGGAAATGTATTTTTTGACTGGAGACATGTCAAGTCATTACAAGTCAAAGAGGCAAAGTCCGATTCAAGTCTCGAGTGAATAGTATTCAAGTCCAAGTCGAGTCACAAGTTATGGCGAATCCAAGTCATGTGACTCGAGTCCACATGTCTGGAAAACACTACACACTCACTGCGCGCGGACGCACTGTTTCGGCCAGTAAAAACAGAAGGCCTTATTGTGCACGAATACACTGCTTGGACACGCCACACCCCGCCAAGTGGGTCACACTGCCAAGGTGGATAAATAACTACTCTCACTGTGCGCGGATGCACTGTTTTGAGAGGCCCTGTTTAGGGCTGAAACAATGACCAACAAAAGGCTTACTGTGCACTAGCGCACTGCTTAGGTCTCACTGCTTAGACAGACCCTTGTAACACGCTGTTACGGCTGGCTAACAAAGGACTTAATGGAAACAATAATGTTTCTGTTGAGGCTAGCAAAATACACACTGCAAACCATATACTTACCGTGCAATAGCTAGGCTGAACCTAGACTTACAGTGTATCTACTTTAAACGGAATGAACAAACTACTCCGTGACAGGAGGATGGCTATCTGCTACAAAACAATACAATATTGCTGCGTGCGGACACACCACTTAGAAGAGAAAAAAACTACCGTCTCCTAGAGACTACACATAAACAAATCAGCAGGCCTCTTTCTTTTTTAGCAAGATTCCGCTGCTTAAAAGGGAAAACTAAAGTTTCCCCTTTTTCTTTCTTACCCAGCAATAGGCTGGCTACAGAAAAGACTTATCACGCGCAGACACACTGCTGAATTAAACAAGGAAAAAAGTTCTACAACTCTTTCACCTGTGAGCTCAACTAACTATAAGATAGCCAACAGAAAGCCTTACTGTGCGCGAACGCACTGCTTAAACAAACGAAAGAAATGGGCTTTCACGCGTGTGGGCCTGATTATAAGGCTAGCAAACAGCAAGTCTTACCGTGCACGAACGCACTGCTTAAACAAACGAAAAAACAAGCTCTTAATATGTTTGAGCACAATTACAAGCTAGCAAACAAAGTCTTACTGTGCGCGAACGCACCACTTAACGAGAAGACACGAGGGAAGTAAACAAACAATTCCCAATGCTGCAATCAGCGAGTGTCTGCAATCTACAAATTTCAAGAACGACACAGACTTACCACACAATCCACAGGGACACTAGGCGCCTGCCGCAAAGGAACGGATTGATCATCAGTGGAGTCCACAAGTTTTTCTTAACCCATACTTACTGGTCTCAGATGAGGCGAGAAAGGAGGCGTGTCCCTGGATGTGCTTTATGCTGCGGGTACATCCCCCGGGCATTCACATGACCCTGTTGGTATTATGGTCTCGAGACAAGTAGTAAGGAAAGGCATTATCCAAGGTGTAGACCGTGGTGACGGTCTGAGAGAGGTCGAAATAGATCCAATAGTGTTAATGGCGCTTAGACCACAAAATCTCTAGAGGCCATCACCGCCTTCTCTGCTGCTGCTACTGCTACTGCTACTGAATGGTAGGCCTGCTGATACTGGATCCGACGTGCTGGAGAAAAAGGCTGTCAACCTGAGGTGTCCCCCTTATTCCTGTGTCAATACTGATGTCATGAAGTCCCCTTTTAAGTCTACCTTTTGAGTAAATATTGTAGTCAGATTGGGAATACCTAAATCGGGGCCGAAACCAAGGTTGACGTCATTTCAACAAATGCTGTTTCCACTTCCGGAGTCCATGTTATACAGCTGTTGGAGGTCAGGCCAGGCCCATGTGTGATTGCGCTCAATGGGCTCTCCAGTGGGCTATAATCGCAATAAACTGGCGATGCTATGATGTCATACCTAGAAAACTCAACATGTGTTTCACAGTTACTGATTTAGGTACATTCTGAATAGCTGTTACACGTGTTGAGGTGAGTGTGACCCAAAAAGGTTACTTCTGTTTTACACCACTGGAGCTCCTGCCTGGAGGAGTGACTCAAACACTGGTGTAATTCCCTCAACTGCTTCTCTTGATTGGATACTGATGTGCACAATGATGTGCAAGAAGAGTTGTGATTTCACCGTCTGACCTTTTCCTCCATTTAGTGATGGAGGTACCATTCGACCAGCTGAGGTAGTTCAGCGGAGCACTCGAGCAGGGGCGTGGGGTTTGACTAATGTTTGGAGGTGATTAGGGGCAGATCCATTAACAGCTTTGTAGGCCAGTACCATCCTCTTGAATTTGATGCGAGCCACTACAGGGAGCCAGTCGAGGTCATGGAAGAGGGGTCACACGGGAGAATTTGTGTCGGTTGAATACAAGGTGTGCTGCTGCGTTCTGGATCTGCTGCAAAGGTTGTATCATGGTTGCAGGGAGTCCAGCTAAGAGTGCATTGCAGTAATCGAGGTGGAAGATTACAATGGCTTGAGTCAGAAGCTGTGTCGCTTCCCTCGTGAGGAATGACCGGATCCTGCAGATGTTGTAGAGAGCAAATCTACAAGATCGGGTCACTGCACCACTTTGACCCCATAACTGGTCATTTCACTGCACAACTGGTTGTACAAAAATCCGACATGCTACATCCTTGTGTATGCTATTACCTAGTAGTGTATGCCTGGATGCATGTACATTTATGTATATCATCATTTCTTTATGTACATTTTTGTATATTGTATTACACAGGTTTATATTTTTACATAGAATTATAAATATATAATGTAAACCTAACACTACTATACATAGAGTGTCCCCTTTCTTTTCCTGGAGTATCGTTTAACGCAAGTTCCCTCAGGGATCAATAAAGTGTCTGTGTCTGACAACACAACAGTCTTTCTGGTTGCCACCGGCGATGACCGCAGCCACCACATCTTAAAGACCAGTGTGTAGAAAACAAGTGCATGCAAAATAGTTTGAGGGTTAGAGTTCAGGGAGCCTCTAGGGTCCATCTCTCTGGGGTCGAGGTATGCCTAACCTGCTGAGGGAGATGGGCTGATTCCGGAAGACAAACACGTCCTTGCAGTGACGTTGCCATGGAGACCGCAGAACCGCCACCTGAAACAAACAAACCTAAATGAAATGTTTGTCAAACAAGACTTTCACAAGGCACTCTGACCTAAGGTTTGCTGTATACATGTTCTGTATTAAGCTTTTACTTAAAATTTGTTCTTTCTGCTGTCACACCACAAGTTCTTGACATCGCCAGACCAATACATGTAAAGAGCAAATGTGCATTATTGAGTGCTGACGACATACAGAATCCATCAGGATGTTGAAGTTGCTGCTTCCTCCAAATATGACCACCTGGTCATCCTCGCCACGACACGCAGAGTGCCACAACCTGTAGAGGACAGAGCCACAGGGGAGCACGTCAGTGTGGACTGGAATGGATGGAATAGTATTCCTGCATGGGCTTGAGGGGGAAATCAGTTGAGGCATGATTTGGTATTTTCCCCCCTTGTGGGTCCCCCCCCCCCCCTCTGTACCGGGGCTTGTCATGGTGTGGATGATCCACTCTCTCCATCCACTCCTTCCTCAGTGTGTCAAACTGCCAGGCGTCGCCTGAGGAGGGCATGCACACACATCATCCTTATGGAGAGGGAAACTTACTAAAAATTAATTCATCATTTGAAAAATACTTTGATTTAAAAAAAAAAAAAAAAAAAAAAATGCTTTGTCAAAAAACCCAAAATGTATAGTAGTATATTCCGTACAGCTGGGAATAGCATCCATAGTGACAGTCTGCCATTCAGAAATAAGGCCACCATCGATCAACCGGAATAGAGAATTCAACACAGCCGAGTAACATCACATTTAACATGCAATCCAAAATGCGCAAACCGAAAAAAGCCGGACGTACTGCGGGCTCTGGATGGGTCCACCCCCTCCTCATTGACCCCCAAGCCCCCGTACAGAAGGAGGGTGTGGTCAGAAGTGGGCGTGAGCGTGTGCATGGAGCGACCGATGGGCACCTGCGATGAGGAGAGGTCACTGCGCAGGGCGAGACACGCAAGACAGGGAGTGTCAGCCGTCGGGTGCTCATCGTGAAGCCGATGTGACCGATTGATTGATTTAAGTGACTGGGAGCAGGGGAGTTACTAGTATGTCCAGGTCCAGCTCTCCAAGTCCAGGGAGTACAAGTCGAGATCCTTGGAGTCCTGTCAACCAAAACACACCTTTGTCAGGAAACACAGGATGCATTCCAGAAGCTCAGCAGTGGTGTGGACTCCTTGAGTAGGAGTAGGCCCAGAATACCCCAGTGGGGCACTGGACCAAAACGCTTTGCAGGACGGTGTGGAGAAGGCGTACTTCAGACAAAACACTGCATCCAATTATCAACAAACTGGGAAAATACAAAACATCGGCACAATAAACACATTTTGTCGGATCGTGGAATTAAAATACAAGCGTTTCCAATTTTGTTCAAATTCTTTCAAATGCCATATTCAGTGGGGGTGGCCTTCTGGGCAGGGGACATGTGCAACCCCTGCCCCCCATGTGGTCACGCCCTTGTCCATCATAACAACAGTAACTCATCTCCCTCCCACACAGGACTCACCAGACCTCCACAGATAAAGCCTTTCGCCCCCAAGAGAGCACTGGCATGGCAGCCCCTGGGGGAGGGGGCTGGACCCTGGGGGGGGAACAAGAACCGGGCAAGGGGTCAAAGGTTAAAACAGCATTTCCCAACCTGTGGGTCGGGAGTGCAACTCCTTTGCTGGGCCAGTGATGTCACGCATGATTTGTACAAAAAGATGTGGTGAGGCAGTTGCAAGATACACTTCAATTCTCTGCCATAAAATAAGTGTAGTTGGACACATTTATGAATGAATAAAAAGAAATACTGAGGCATGCATTCATACGGCTCAAATACTGTATGGCATTTGAGGAAACCAATCAGTAGGCCAACCCGCGTCTCCGGCATGCTCCAAGTGTTGGTTTGCGTGTCGTAGACGACCACTTCGTTGTTCCAACCCCAACACCGGAAATACGTGGTTCCAACAGCCGTCTGTCAGCACAACACAGTTCCACGCGTTGCCAAGCAGCCCATCAAGAAATACTGTACTTTCATTCACTTTAATGTGCCTATTCTACACACAGTTTGCCATGTCTATACTGAACTGGCTGTAATCAATCATAGAAGGAGCATAATCTACAGCCATCCATCCAACAGCCTCATCTAGCAGACCGCTGGACAGCACCTTAAAAATATAGCCAACATCACCGGATCAACTGTAGTCCTGCTGAGGAGGTAGAGTTGTGATAGTTTACCCAGGACGTTTCCTCCACGATGAAGTTCAGCACTGACGTATTCCTCACCTCCTGGATAGTCTTGCAGCCATAGCCCCCAAAGTAAATCAGCCTGTCGCCATGGAAACAGAACCCTTATTATGGGATGCCGCTGACAGAGACAGACAGACACACGCGCACACACACACCTGTCTTCGTAGACCCAGCAGGTGTGTTTGTTGCGGGGGGAAGGTGTGGTTCCTTTGGCATCCGTTATCCTCCTCCAGGTATAGTGTGCCCCAGTCAAATCCACACTGAATAACTACAAATGCCACACTTGTTTCACTGACAAAACACAACACCCACTTCCCTGAAACACCAAAACCGCACTGAAATAAAACGCATGCAACAACACCAGGTGCAACAACAAAACACAAATCCCAGGTGCACCTAAATGCAGTGCTACTGATAGTGAGGAGATTGTTGTTGATGCCAAAGAACAAAAAGTGCCAGGAACTCTAGATAGTTTAAGCTGAAGTTGTTTATTGGTCTCATAGGCCTACGAAGAGGAGCAGAGGATTTCGTCGAGCAAGAGTGTGAATCTTCCTCAGTTGCTTCCCCCACTCCCGGAGACAGTGTATTATATACAAGTCCCAAATCGGAACAGCATGACAGGAGTGTCCCATTCTGATCGGCTTATAATGTATAAAGATTACATGTTACTAAACAGATTTGACATGACATAGGTGTATCCTTCAATCACTTTATGTTATGTCTCCAAGTTCCAGAGAGCCAGACTTAAAGTCGCCAAGAGGAATACAATCTTCGTGATGTCCTTCTTCAGAATGTCAGATCAACCTAACCGTACCATTGCTAGATAATATTTTTCCTAACAGTTGGTAGACACTAGGTTTTAAGTATCCTATTATGAGGCTATATGGGAAACCAAACATACTAAAATACTTTCTGTGTGAACGAAACAGAAAGAGAGTGAGAGAGAGAGGAGGGGAAAAGGGCTGCAACTGATTCAATTAGATGGGTGCCAGTGTGTGTGTATGGTCATCTAACCAATACAGCATTTTTCATTAGGGTCTCTTCGCTGTCTTTCTCTCTCTGTCAACCCCAGTCCACCCCTCCTCCCTCCACCTTTCTCCCTACCTCCCCCCTGGCTTTGTCTCACTCACCCCTCTTTGTTTCCATAGAAACTTGCCAGTGGATCAGGCGGGGGAATTGGGGGCGGATGAAGCAAAGGCCAAGCAAGCACAGCGCTGCTGGTCCAGAGACCTGAGAACTAGAACATAGCACCTCAACTCATATCTATGGTGTACAATACCAGAATGCAGGGCCAAGCCATCGTAAGTGTCCCCTGGCTTCACTAAAACAGTGGTCACTGTGATAATGTAATCAGTGAAGTCATGTAAACAATACAGCACTTTGGTGTTTGTGATACAAGAAATGGCGATTCATTTTTATGTTGTCCACACTATGACAGACACTCGTTGATTCCCCAAGTTCTATGTTGCCATTGACCGAATGTCTCGCTAACATCTGTTGTTGTACTTGTACAGCCAGGAGAGGTGGTTCCGATGGTCCTGGAAGGTGTTCTGTGTGTTCTGTCGGGGTGTTAAGTCTTCCATTCGCTGTAACAATCAGGACTTGATGATGAGTAAATGAGTAATTCTTCTTCTTCTTCTTGATTGGTTCGGATGGGCTGTGCCCTGCAGATCACACAGACGCCAACACTGCTGTGTCCTTTTAAAGATGGTTGACCCTGTGTTCCCGCCTCATCAAATGAAGAGCCGCACACCACCTTGTGCCTTTCTGAATGTCTCTCCTCTATGTGAAACTCACTTCAAACATCTGGCAGGCTTTTATATCAGGGGCAGCAGCAGACACAGGACATCTCATATTGATTCAATTACTTTTACAATTACAAATTCAATTATAAATATAGCTGCAAGCAGCAATGAGGCGGTCAAGCTGGGCTGCGGAGCTTCTGGGCTAAAACTTCTGGCCATCTTGAGTCTATGTAGTATTTGGTGTTGATACAGAAAAATTTGGATTATTATTGCACATCTAGTCATAAATTCTTAATCATGAATCATTAGTGTGGTTTTAAGAATATACCAAGTTTTTGTTGGGTAATGTTTCACAATGATGGTCACATCATAGCATTAGTTGAGCATTAACAAACATTAACAGATAATTAATCATTAAGAAGTAGTGAATTAATATTACTTTAGGATTAACAATGTATTCATGTGTTTAACACACACATAATTTACAATGATCTGAAGATTATGTTATTATGAACATGTGAATTCTTCGACAAACTTGTTACTTTACAGCTTTTGTGTACCCTAAAGTAAAGTAATGTTAACTCCACATAACTTCAGTAACCTGTTCTGTGTGCAAGTGTACTTAAGGCCAAAACGGGTTGTTCTGCATGAAATTTGAACAATCAATCTATGCTTTAAGCTGTAAGCATTGTAACCTGTACGCACTTTAAAGAACTTACAATCAAATACGCATGTCCAATATTGAACTGATGGTGGCGCGAGAGCGTTCAATGAGAGTGATCATGGGACTGTCCCGAATCTGTGCGCTGAATTTCATAACTTTCAACCAAGCGGTTCAATTTTCAGCCAAATTTTGACCCGTTGGTGGCGCTAGATGGCTGGGTTTAGAGGTCTGTAAATGAGTGTGCAGGTCAGTACAGTGGTCCGAAACGTTCAGCCAAATGTCACCACTTTTTACAAAGGCGTTCTATGGGCTGCTATAGACTTCAATGGCAGAGGAATAATAATAATAAATGAGATATAAACTTCTTGATTTTAAAGAGTGACACCTAGTGGCAATGACCAGAAATTTTGTAGGATGCATAATGGAGGTACAAGGAAGTAGGGATCCAAGTTTGGTGTTGAACAGACATAGCAATGTGGAGAAATGTTCCACTTACTTTTTTTACGTAAAATTTAAACATATAAAAAAATTATAATGCGCTATAACACGCTTGTCTTCGGGAATGTCAATAAACTTCTGCTAACTTTTTTTCATCACACAGACTGTAGATGCTTTATGTGGAGTTTCGTGCTAATCGGAGAAAGCCACATGGATAGATGCCAAAAAAGTCATGGCGAAAATGGGCGTGGCCTACATCAGGAGGTGCAGCATGATTGCCGGCATGCGTGGATATGAAGTTTTTGAATGTGCGACAAACTATGCGGGAGTTATTAGCGTTACGGTTTTTTCTCAAAAACAGCGACACCTAGAGGTGCAACATGAACGTGATGCATGGAATATATAATTTTTCGTCAGGCCTGACAACTTTGCCAAATAAAATTGACTTTTCGTATATGTTCAGATAGTGCATAATAGTAATAATAGTGATAATTGCAGTCAAAGTTCCTAGAAACAATAATAAAAAAGGGACCTCGTCCTGTTTCACAGGCTCGGTCCCTAATAATAAAGACAGAGGCTTTCCTCGTGCGCGACATGAACCTCACGCCTAGAATATAAAATTTTTCACCAGGCCTGACAACTTTGCCAAAAAAATTTTACTTTTCGTATGTGGTCAGTGCAAATCAACGTCAAAGTTCCTAGAAATAATAATAATAATAATAATAATAATAATAATAATAATAATAAACTGACCAAAAACAAAAGGGACCTTTGTCCTGTTTCACAGGCTCGGTCCCTAATAATAGTAAATGACCCCAGGGACCGCCCTTCACAGGGACACACTTTCTCACTTCCCAAAACACACACACAATGGGTTAATAGCTCCTGCCTTTTATGTGTGAGTTTGCATCCTCTATGGGCGAAGTGGTGCATTATGAAAAGATAAAATACTTGAATTGACACTGTGATGACATGGAATGAGATATCAACACCACATTTGAACCACAACTTGAAGGGTGTGTCCTCTATGTTCCCGGCAAGTTTCAAGTTCCTGGTCCCTTCTGACTCCTTGACTTCACAGTGTGAAATACTATAATTTTCCACTTAGCCAGAGATGTTGTATACTAGCGAGTGAAATGCTTGAAACTTGTTCTGGTGACTTTCGTACTGTATTAGCAGCATTGACATGTTTCACTTTCTCTTGACAAATGTGCGTTTTGTAAGTCAGGACATCTACAACACACGCCTGGCCCGCAAAGCACTCAGCATTGCGGGCGACTCCACCCACCCCTCCCACTGCCT
>JAOPUI010075718.1:0-10050 GCA_027123135.1 Urophycis floridana
ATAATAAACATTATGTAATTGGCATATCTCACATTAATGAATAAAAGAAAATCAATCTGCAGCACAGCATCTTCAACAAAAGGGCACCACAGTCGAGCAAGGCAGAGAATGAGCTGCAAACCATGAAGAAGTACCGTTCTGAGTCCCTTCCCTAAGGATTTCTTAGTCTCTCCTGATGCTTTCCTGGCTGCTTTTGTGATTTGAACATAACAGAACACAATGGTGACAAACATGATGACAAAGTATAGCTGATTTACAGCTGATTTGAAATGATTAGGCCATCTCTCTCTGTGGAGCTTGTCAACCGTGCATTCCCTTGCCATGCCCACCATACTGATAGGCACCAATGCCACGAAGATTGAGAGAGAGAGGCTGATTGGTATGGAGCTGATAGCGGTGATGATCACAATACATCGCAGAGCATTGCGTGTGGTACAAAAGGCCCCGTGCTGCATTGGCATGCAGATGGCCACATAACGCTCCAGAGTCATCGCTGTCAGGGTTACAGGGAAGACGAAAGTGTACACAGACACCACTATGAGGAGGGGAATACAGAATTGCAATTTTAAGAACATTCCATAGAAGGACAGGATTAGTAGAACATTGGTTAGCAATAGGTACAAGCAGTCTGAGATCAGGGTATAGGCGAAGAAAATGTAGCGCATGCTTCTGAGAAAGACCTCCTTCTTGAAAAAGGTTGTAAGGAGCAGGCAGTTGAGGTACAGAAAAAATATTATCAGAACCTGTACCACTATGACACTGGAGTTTATCTTTCGAGTTGAAAAAGGAGCATCGTTAGATTGAGTTGAGTTGTTATAAGCCATTTATGTGTATACATATACAGTATATGTCTATCTTTTGTATGCAAATATCGCCAATCATTTCACATTTGCACAAAAGTAACACAATTTCTGGAAAGAATGTAACACACTACTTGCCTCCTCTCCATGAATGCCTAGTGTCCTGAGGAGACACCATGCATGGCTATTTATAACTACAACATAACCCAATCAACTGAGAAAACGAGAACTGTCACTCTGATGTCATCATCCCTTGTAAATTGCTACCAATGCATCTCATTGGCCATCTAAATTTAGATTTTATTTATTTTTTGTCATAAGCAATTAGAGTTATTTGCAAATGTTATTAGTATTGCTTGTGTAGTTGTATGTGTAGTTAAATGATTCCAATTAAATGTGGTAGTATTCATATTCATACCGTTGTCTTACAGCCAGATGAAAACTATGTATGAGTTTTGATGGAGGAAAAAAGCTAACAACAGTTAACGAAGTTAACACAATTAAATATGTCTATCATTTTGTTGCACTTATTTTAAAACAGGTAGTTTGCTCAAAGCAGTATGCCTATTTGAATACTTCAGGTAGATTTTTACACTTTAAGATGTGTTATGATGCATCGTCTAATGGAATTAGAGAAATGTGACTTTTTACTGTATCAAGCTAGTGACTTCTTCCATTGCTAGAACTGCCTGGATGGTTTCTTTATCTTCTGATGTTTCTTTTCTCATATATTCCCTAAATGTGCAGTTGCAATTGGACAGAAAGTTCTGGATGGCCATCACCAAGTTTCTTGAGACTTCATTGTCACTCAGTGAAAGTTTGAGAACTGGCTTTGTTTAAATCACAACTCATTCATACTTGTGATTTCCTTTGATATTCAAGTTGGTGCCTGTAACAAGTGTGTAGCATGTGTGTAGGCATCCACAACAGCTATGCTCAACGTTAGTAATTCACAACATCCGTTGTTTTTTGACATCATTGATAAAACTCTCGTCATGAATATGTATGACTGCCTTGATTCAAGGTCCCTCTTTGGCCCCAACCAGAAAATGCACAGTGGTGTGTCAATTATTTTTGTGTTTATGCTTCAAATATTACATGTTGACATGACTTAACTCTATTAGTAAACATGCAGAGCTTGTTCCCGACATCTGTAGGTTGAACGTCCCAAAAAATGCTGTAGCTACCACTCAGGCCACTAGAGGCTGATAATTGGAAACCAAACATAATGCAGGTCCAACTACATAGTTATCAACAGTGTTGGGAATGTTACATTAAAAAAGTAATTAGTAGCAGTTACTATTTACTTCTCCCAAAAAGTAACTGAATTAGTTGCTGAGTTACAAATTATAAAAATAACTAGTTACTAGAGAAAGTAACTGTTGCGTTACTTTCAAGTAATTTTAAATTCTCAAATGTGTCAATGAATTTGGACCCCACCTCTAACCCTCTTCAAAAGAACTTAAAATGAACATGCATGTTCCATTATTTATGATTTATCTCAAAATTATAATGAAATGGACACTAAATACAATACATCACGAACAGAAACAGTGTACACAAATCTAAACTATTCTAATGTTGCTGAGGGAAGAAGTGAGTCCAGCCACCAATAAAATGTAATGCATTATTTTCAGATATTAAAATTACTATGTTTACATGGTGGCTCAATAAAAATAACACAATCGATGTTAGGTATAACAATAGGTATATTGTTCATGGGAATCTCAAGTTATTATCCTTCATTTGTATTAGCTAATGAGACTAAAAATGCAGCATGAACACTAAGGTTATAATGAGTCCCAGTTGAAACACTTAATGATGCCTTGTATTCATTTGGGCAATAGAACTAATTACGCAATGTGGGATAAATCTGTAGAATTTGTTGTTCCCATATTGACAACTCACTCACAGCATCTATTAGTGGGACCTATGTGCAAAATAATCATTAGTATCTCCTTAGTCTGTTGAGATTAAACTAACCTGCTTTTGCTCTAAACTTTTCACCTTCAAAATTCACAACAACGACATAACTTCAATTTCATATGACAAATACAACATTTGCATAACAAATGCATTATGCGACCCACGTCTTGCCCTTCATCATGAACACCTTGTTCCCTGAGAAGACTCCATGCATGGTGATATATAACTACATCACCCAAACGTCAACTGAGAAACTCTCACTGCCATGTCATCATCCCTTCTAAGTTGCTACCAATGAATCTTATTGGCTATCTAAATCCAGATTGTTAAAAAAATATATCAGAAAATAAATACATATAAAAATAATAATAATGCATTTTATTTAAACGCACCATACAAAGCACTCAAGGACACCTTACGGACAAGCAAAAAAAACAAAACAAGTAACAGTGGCATACTATGTCAGTGTATGACAGGGTGTGCCACTTGTAAAAAGTGTGTGTTTTAGGCGTGATTTAAAGGTGGAGACTTTCAGAAGAATGAATGTCTGGTGGGAGAGTGTTCCATCGGCGGCGAGCAGATCGGCAAAAAGTTCTTGACCCCGTGGTGGATAGGTTGGCAGATGGAGCTGATTCGGCTTTTGCCATGTCTCAGTCGAGCACAAGAAATCAAATTTACTTTCATTCAGTAGATCGTAGAGCAGAGGACCCTTGCTGGTCAGTGAGCAGATGTTAAATAGCCCAAAGGTTAGACTGCTGATGTGACGTTTGGTGTTAGCTGACCTAGATGGATTAACTAGAACACTATGATCAATAGTTTGTCCACACCTGTGCCTGTGCATTGATTTGCGATGTGAAATAACAACAGGAATAGGAAAGCAGTTGTTCACAGCAATGGATGTAGGTTTATAACAGCCAGTAGGAGACATTAGACCACAGGGAGGATGGCAAGGTTGATGAGCTGGGGTAACTGGCAGTACCTGGGTTGGTGGCCAGGGGGGGCTTGTGAGAAAGACAGTGCTATGTACTGCTAGAGTAGACGTGGAGAAGAAGGGTCGGGGGGGCGGGCGTAGCAGGTTAGCTGTCAATCACGCGGAGCAGCTGTCAGAACAGTGTGTTGTCCAATGTGGGATAAGCTGTTGGCAACATTGTTCCGCTATCGAGAACTTACTCACTGGATCTATTAGTGGGACCTAAGTGCACAAATAATTATTACTTCTGAGAAATCAGTCACCAAGATTCATTAGCAATTGCTGTTGTTCCTCCAAAGTTTTCAAACACAGCTTTAACCATCCTTATCTTTCCCATAAAAAGAAGACAGCCCAGTGGCGTAGCCAGAAATGTTGAAATGGGTGGACACAGAAAAAACGGGTGGGCAAAGCCAATTTGATTGAAAGTATGTTTGGTGAATGTAAAAGAAGGAAAGCCCTCTGATTGGACAGGCAAGACTGACAAGTAAGCGGGCCTGGGCCTGACCAATCCCGACCGTGGCTACAGCTCTTCTTTGCACAAACATAATTTAAACAATGAATGTGGTTCTGAAATGTTTTTTGTAACAAATAACACTGAAGTCTGCAGGTGGTTTATTACATTTAATATACTTCTTTACATATTGTTACAGATAAGAGACACAATATGAAAATTGTAAAGTGATGGGGTGAATATAAGTACAAACTAAATACTAAGTGAGTACTGCCCCTTAACACTTATACAAGCCATACTCCTTCAACAAACACAGCCCTGATCACCCAGACGCTCATCTTTATTTCACAGACCTTATGGAGTGAATCTTTGAATATATTGAATGAAACTTTGAATATAATAAATGAACCTATGAATATATTGAATGAAACTTTGAATATATTGAATGAATCTTACATGTTACAGGGATTAATACAGCAGTAATATTTTTTTTAATTCCATAATAATTATCTCCATAAGGCATAAACTCATTTGACTGTCCGTCCGCAGTCCGCTGTATGAGTAACGTGCCCAAAACTGACAATGTGTTGCCGATCATCAAATACGTTTATACTAAACTAAATATTTAGCCTGCATTGGTCTACGAATGTGATTGGTAAACAATATATGAAGAGCTTCTCCTTCAGTTCACGAAATCCGTACAGCCTAGCCACACAGCAGCTTCTCTAGTCCCGGAGAAGTGCCGCATCAGAGCGCAGTGCCATTACGCACGGCCATTCACTGTGTTTTACCTTCATTAAATCACCTGAAAACTATATCAAGCTAACCATTCTTGTGCCCGTACGCCTTTCCTGTGTACGGGCGGAGATTGTGCATAGGGGCTGTTGTGGGGCACTCCTGTGAGGTTGACATGTTCAATTTGGCCTGATAAGCAGCTGCCTGGCCCGTTGTAGTTGGTCTGCCGCGGTTAAAAAGGGAGCAAATTTTTTCGTCAGAAGAATGGGCAGGGGTATCGGGAGGATTTTAGCACGCATTCGCCAGAGTGTTTATCATGTCCTTGTTGTTTAAACTTGCTGCAACAAGATTGCGAGCGGCCTGACTCACAGCGTCCACAAGCTCCATATATTCAAGTTCTATTCATTATATTCAAGGTTCACTCCATATATTCAAAGATTCATTCCATATATTTAAATTTTTCAATATATTCAAATATATATACCTGATTTTGATTGTTGGACATCATCTTGTTATCTGCCTATGGATACCCATCTCATACATTTAGACCTAACAGATGCAGAGCTATTCCTGATGCACAGCTATTCCTATTCCTTAATTTGGTATCATTTTATATCATTTTAAGTATGGATTACCCCAATAGGGCTTTGGGTTCAACAAATTAAAGATATATATCTAGACTGCATTATTATGTCCCCCCTTTCTCCACCTTTTGGCAGGTGGGCCTACACCCAGACAATAAACCCAACACTGCTTTCATCACCAGGTCGGGCATAATTTGGTCTCTGTAATGTCCCTGCTACCTTTGAATGACTCATGAATTGAGTACACATGGCATTCCCAGAGACATTCCCAGAGACACCTGCTTGGTATACGTGAAATATTTACTGGTTCACAGGCCTGCTAGGTTTGGACAAGGTACTGCCTTGTATCACTGAGGAGACACTGAAGTTCAATCCAGACATGAACTGTCTGAGACAGGGGGAGGTCACCTTTAGGGGGCGAATGAACGAGGTGTGGCCAAAGGGGTTTGCATGTTGTGAAGGCAAAAGTTATATATATATATATATGTTGTCGCCAATCAGTCGAAGCATTTATCACACTCTAGCGGTGTTTACGAGTGGAAACCAGAAAAGCGATCTCCAGCAAATGTATTTCGTGGACCAATGACAAATGACCAAAGCCACTGCGTTGGTGTTGTGTCGCTTCGACACACATCAAGGATTTTTGGGAGGTGCACGTCAGGCCCTTGCGTTGGATGCAAGGGGGACGTAAAGGGTCCGTAATCTCCCAGCGTTGCGTCAACGCTGAAGCATAAATGAAGCATAACCCAGCCTTAAGGTAGTCTCTCTGCGGAGTCCCTTGAGGAAGCCCTCTAGCCCACTGCTAACCCCACCCCTTGTGTCTTGCATTGTGTATTGTAGCCATGTGCGTAACCCCTATCCCCCTCAGGACATCTACCCAACACAGACGCCGTCCACGACCCAATACCTGATGCTGCACCCCTTCTAATCTGCTCTACCCTTCTCTCTCTGTCTGCACTGACCTAGCAGTGATGGGCGGACTCTAGAACTACCAATCGGCGGTCAAAAGGCAGACTCCATCTCGGCTTGTGCCTGCCTCCAGACCCTCCACTTCCTGGCCCTAACAGAAACCTGGATCACCCCAGACAACACGTCCACTCCAGCTGCCCTCTCTACTGCCTACTCCTTCACTCACACCCCGAGACCCTCAGGGCGAGGAGGGGGGACTGGACTCCTCATCTCACCCAAGTGGTCCTACCAGGTGCTTCCCCTGGAACACCTGACCAGATCAGTGTTTGAACTCCACACTGTTGCTATCACCATTCCTATCAAGCTCTACATTGCTGTCATCTGGCGTCCTCTGGGTCCCTTCCATGACTTCTTTGATGAGATGGATGCCCTCCTCAGCTGCTTTCCACCCAGAGTTGCAAGTTGCAATCATCTGACCCTACAACAATTTTTATCACATTTGACCTAACCGCAGAGCCAGGAACCAACTTGACCTTGTCTTCACAAGGTCCTGCAGTACCTGCACTCTCTGTTACCCCGCTCCCTGTGTCTGACCATCACTTTGTCACTTTCTCTCTCCCCTTGAAGTCCCCCTCCTCTGTTCCTCCTACTCCCCACACGGTCACCACCCGCAGGAACCTGAAAACCCTCTCCCCCTCCACTCTCCCCTCTGCTGTTCTCTCATCACTACCTCTCCCTCAGAACAATTCACACTACTCTCCAATGAGGAAGCTTCCTCTGTCCTGCTATCTTTCCTCTACCCCTCTTTGGACTCGCTGTGTCCCCTCCCATCTAGACCAGTGCAACCTTCTCCTCCTCCTCCTTGGCTGTCTGAATCTCTGCAGGCTCATAGAACAGAGCTACGGACAGCTGAGAGGAAATGGAAGACATCAGGCTGTGCTGATGATCTCTCCCACTACCTACACCTCCTCTCAGACTTCACCACTACAGTGACAGCAGCCAAATCTACAACTTCTCTGCCTCCAACCCCAGAAAACTGTTTTCCATGTTCTCCTCTCCCCCCCATTTGCCCTCTACAACACCCGCAGGATCCGGCCATTCCTCACGAGGGAAGCAACACAGCTCCTGACCCAAGCACTTATCATCTCCCGCCTCGACTACTGCAACTTGCTCCTAGCCAGACTACCTGCAACCGTGATAAAACCTTTGCAGTGGATCCAGAACACTGCAGCATGCCTTGTGGTTCACCTATCCAAATTCTCCCATGTGACCCCCCTCTTTTCTATATAAGCGAATACAGCGGCTCTTGTATGATAAATAATGATGATAATGCCAATACATGTTTGTAAATATAGTAACCTGTTTGCTTTGTTATATTTTATTGATTACTGTCTGCTCTTCACAACTGCCTCAAAGCAGTAGTAGACCCACTAAGATGCACAAGGTAATTCACCTTACATTGGGTCGGTCACAAGCGGTACACGCGCTATACGTCATCACGCAGCACATGTCACACTACGCACGTCATCACGCAGCTCACGTCCCCGTTCGATAACAGTCAAGATGGCGCATGAGTCGGGCCACGGAATGGGTACTTTCCTCGGCATTTGACCGCGACAGCTTTGCCCGTTATCAAAGCATCACAATCGACTCGAGCCATACCGAGGGTCCACGATGGCCCACCGCTACCTCCGCCTGTCGGAGGGGTGCCGGCACCTGCTGAGACGCCCGCCGCTGTCCCAAGCCGCAGCGGCTCCGCGCACTGCGCGCCTGGTAATGTTGGACTCGCTGCCTTCCTTGCACGCTTGCACGCTTTGAATGATACATTCGAGACGTCAAGTGAAGTGGTGAATGTGAACTACCGTTTTACGGTGACAGCGTGACCAGTCGCGTGGGTCTGTGTCTTTGTGTGTGCGTGTGTGGGTGTGTTGGTCGTGACTTTGTGTGGATGTAAAGGACCGGAGGCCCCGCGGTGACATTGATGCTCTGACATGTGAGGCTGAGCTGAGCACTAACTCGTCCACACTTGGACCCCCGGGGGGATGTGCAATACTGGCCTTTCTTCTCAGCAGAAATAAGCAGACAAGCTGTTTATCGTCTCTGACGTCTAGTCTGCTCAACTAACACCATGACCTCTGGTTAATAACGCATGGAATACCTGATATCTGAAATGTAGCCCAACATCGTGTTGATGTGGTTCATGTGGTGACAGTGCTCAGAGAGGGACTCTCTTCATTCACGTCATTTATTTTCTGAAAATGTCAGTTGTGTATAGTGATGACACAAGTTCAGCAGCACGTGTTCACATCTGCAGTCTGTAGCCGCCGAGGCCAGAGGCACTAACTCATAACAACACACCTGACACCTGCTGTATGTGTCTCAGGACCGTGTGAACCGAGCTGCCTGTAAACCAGAAGCACCTGTTGGCAAAAACAAAGGCTTTATTCTGTCTGACGGCCCCGCAGGTGTCCGGTCCCACCGACAGACAGACCGTAGCCGAGGGAGAGCCCGTTCTTGCGGCACTACTGGGAGCTGTGAGGCGGTTCTGTGCAAAACCTCCAAAAGGTACGACCCCCCCCTTACCTGTGTGTCTGCCTGCATGTGACGGTTGCCATGACTGCACTAGTCGGCGTTGTTGTCCTTCCTGAGGGTATGTGGTCTCTTTCTGTGTCAGGGTTTGAGAAGTACTTCCCCGAAGGCAAGAAGACGCCACCCAGCGCTGAAGCAGCCAAAGGTACTCGCCTTCTAGTGTCTCGCCACACACAGCTTCTCTCCCCGCTGACTGCTTGATGGTATACTGACCACACCGCTCCACCCCCCAGACGCCAAGCCAAGTAATGGGCAGAAGTCCTCTGGGAGATCAGGAGGAGGCGGAGGAGGAGGAGGAGGAGGAGCAGGAGCAGGAGGAGGAGGTGCCTCGGGGGGAAGTGGAGGAGGAAAAAGAGGAGCCTGGAAAGAGGAAACCACTTGGCAGAGTCGTCTGCAGAAGGTCAGAATGGTGTCAGGATGATGTCGTTGTTGGGTACAGAATGGTGTCAGGATGATGTCGTTGTTGGGTGCAGAATGGTGTCAGGATGATGTCGTTGGGTACAGAATGGTGTCAGGATGATGTCGTTGTTGGGTACAGAATGGTGGCAGGATGATGTCGTTGTTGGGTACAGAATGGTGTCAGGATGATGTCGTTGGGTACAGAATGGTGTCAGGATGATGTCATAAGGTGTAGAATGATGCAGGAAGTTAGTGACACAATGATAGACAAGACTAGGAACAGTGTGGTAGAGAAATGTTGTCATAAGGAAGAGATCCGAGGCATGATGTCATTAAAGTGACATATCCAACATCTTTGGTGATGCCCAGTTCTCGACATTCCTAATACTGCACTGCAGATGTGTGGGGCTTCATCAGCGGCTACAGGCGCTGTGGTGATGGACCGCGCCCTAACAGATGATAGTTTAGATGAAAACCTTGGGCTTGGCTCTCGAGGAGCAGGACCAGAGTGATCTCCTCAACATACAGAGTAATACTGGAGTGATGTCATGAAATGCAGGATGACAAACGCATGATGTCAGGATGACGGGGGGGGGGGGGGGGGGGCGGCCCCCAAAAACTGGCCGGTGAGGACCCACCGCCACGGGAGGTCCGTTGCGCGGCCCACAAAAAACCCAGGTTGGCCGG
>JAOPUI010075736.1:0-10045 GCA_027123135.1 Urophycis floridana
TTCATAATGGAACTACTTAAAAAGCATTTACTGCCAACATGTTTCGGCCTTCAGTTCAGCCTTCATCAGGGCGAGAGCTAAAAAAATATTATATATATATGCATTCTTTATTTTGATTGAAACACACACACTTTTTTCATATACATTTCTGCTATATCTCCTCCCTGTCTCGGTCAACATCGATGACAACATCAAACAATATGGCCGACGATTTAGCCACTCAACCGCGCCTGCTTCCTTCCCCCCTGCAGGGGCTCTGATCCGACTGAAGGTCGAGCATCAGGAGGATCCAGACTGCTCGGCCCTGGTGGCTCACCAGGCGGCCCTGCTGCGCTCGCTGCTCACCGTGGGGACCCTCTGCAGACACTTTGACTTCGACCAGGACCACTTCAAGAGGGGCGACAACAAGGTACACAGAGAGTTTAAAGCTGGAGTAGGTCTGCAATAACCCTGTCCAATGAAATAATTATCTGTCTACCTACCTACCCGGCTACCTGGGCGTATGGTGCCGTGAGCTTGTTGAATCTTCTACGAGGGTAGGCTGACCCAATGCTAAAGCTAGCGAGCTAGTCATGTGTCACCTAGAGCACCTTTGAACCTGGTTTAAGGAAAGGTGTTGTGAATGTCATGCCCTGTTTCTCTGTGGCTGTTTGTCACCCAGATCATCGTAAAGGAAAAAGTTCTGGATCTCCTGCTCTACTTCACCGCACATCGAGAGGAGGAGGTGCAGGCCAAAGCCATCATGGCTCTGGGTAAATTCATCATCTCTGTTTCCAGAAACGTGTCATCGACCCATGTGTTGTCCAGTCAGGTTATTTCTGTGTGTACAGCCCTTCATTTCAGTGAAGCGCCTTAACCTAAAGCCCGGGCCGAGGTAAACCTCAAACCCTTAGAAGAAAACTCGAGAAGGAACGCAGAAATGTGATCGCTAACTTCCAGGGACGGGTCAGAAGTGCAATAGCTACCAAAACAGCGATGATGTAGCATGAAACGCCATTTCCTGCCGTTCGCCCTCTTGTCTGCGCTGAAAGTCACCCCGCTGACCCTAACCGCCTGCCCCCCCCACACCCCCACACACACCCCCACCAGGCTCCCTCTTCATCATGCACCCGGGCCTGATGTTCCTCCAGGAGGTCAGAGCCCTGTACACGGGTGTGCTCTCGGACCGGGCGGGCCCGGTGGTGCTGAAGGTCCAGGTGCTGAAGAACCTGCAGAGTTACCTGCAGAAGGAGGACTCCCGCATGCTGGAGGCCGACCGCGACTGTGAGACGCTCGTTTCCCCTGCCGTTTGGGGTCGCCTTATGGTTTTCTGAAAAACGTCTTATGATAGATTGCTGCTTTGTCCCGAGGGGGACCTCAAGAAGATTACCTGAGGTCGTATATATTGTAGTTGTAGCTTTTATTTTATTTTATTGAAGTAAGCAGTTTGGTGATTTTCAACTGTTTTGTTTTCAACCAAATAAAATATTAGAATTTTGTTTTTGCAGGATACAAGTTTAATTGGGTATAGTTTATTCATATTTAGTTTTTATGTAATGACCCTTAGGTTGTTAGTTTTATTCAAAACAAACCCAAATCCAAACCTGTGCTTTGTTTTTTAGATCATAATGTCATATTTACTACTATAGAGCTGGGAACACGGAACAGAAACCCTTCCACAGACAGACCCCTTGTCATCGTCTCCCTCCTCCCTCTGGCTCTCTCCTCCTGCAGGGCAGAAGCTCTCCAAGCAGGAGGACCTGAAGGAGATGGGGGACATCTCCTCGGGGATGAGCAGCTCCATCATGCAGCTGTACCTCAAGCAGGTGCTGGACGCCTTCTTCCACGCCGAGGCCTCCGTCAGACACTTTGCCCTGAGCGGCATCGCTCTGACCCTCAGCCAGGGCCTCGTCCACCCCGTGCAGGTAGGGCCCCCCCGCCCCCACCCGGCCTCCCGAGGCCCTGTCCACGAAGCTCCAGTTTAGATGTGTTGATTCTTCAGCTCCAACTCGAAGTGTTGAGGTCAGAAGTCATTTGAAAAGTTAAGTACAATAAATTTCTTGAAATTCACTTTGACCGTAGCGCTCACAAACCAACTCCTCTGCGTGATTTTTATTTTTTTATTTTTCAAACTTTTCTTCAGTGTGTTCCCTACTTGATCGCCATGGGGACCGACCCAGACCCCACCATGAGGAACAGGGCGGACCAGCAGCTGGTAGACATCGACAAGAAGTACACGGGCTTCATTCATGTGAGTGGACCTGATCACTGAGCGCCCTGAATGATGGATGAAGTGAGATGACCTGATGTTCCTCTTATCCTGAAGCATTGGCCAAAAATATGTTGACTCCCTGTATCAGCTCCAAGTGGATATGGACATAGCTAAACAATATTGAAAATCACAGATTCCTATTATATTACCCGTTATGAATCTATGTTGAAACTCCCTCTCTGTGTGTTTGGATCTCAACACTCAACACACAAATGACCCCATTTTACTTACAAACCTTTAACTGCTGTGCTGTGAAAAATGTATGCCTTTCTGCTGTGTGGATGATGGTTCATGGATCATTTAGGTCCTTTTTCGATTGCTTTGTGTGTTTCCCAGCATTTTCTCTCCTCACCTCTCATCTCCGTCTCGGTGATAAATAATGAAGTACCGTTCATCCATTCATTCGACATCCTCCATCTTCCCCCTTCTCCTCATGTGGTGGCGGTTGTGCAGATGAAGGCCGTGGCGGGGCTGAAGATGGCCTACCGGGTGCAGCGGGCCATCGCGGGGCCCGAGGAGACCGTCCTGCGGGGCTGCCGGGGGGACGAGCCCCCCTCGGCCCTGTGCTCCCACCTCTACTCGGTGGTCCGGGCCCACCGGCAGCACCGGAGGGCCTTCCTCCTCTCGCTGCTCAACCAGTTTGACGACGGCGCCGTGAGTGGCTCGTCGCTCGTCAGTTAGTTTTTAAGAATTATTTCGGTTGGTTATCAAGTACAACATTCCAGTGTTTTCTTGGTTGTTCTGTCCCACTCACGCAAACCCAGCCAGCTGAGCTACGCTGCTTCACATCACACCGTGGTATAGCCAAATAGAGTAGACAGTGTTACTGTTATTGACTTAGTTATTTGTTTCAGACTAACTGTAAAAATTCATACATTAGTCGACAGGGAATTCATCATTTGCAATGAGTTGCAGTACTAGCTGCCAGTCGATAGCTCGTTCAGTCTATTGAAGAGTTCCATGTAGAGTGGATGCTTTAAGTCGGTTGACAGTCCTGTGTCCTCCCTTCTGCAGAAGACGGAGGTGAACCTGTTGCTGTTCATCGCGGACAACCTGGCGTACTTCCCCTACCAGAGCCAGGAGGAGCCCCTGTTCATCATGCACCACGTAGACATCACGCTGTCCGTCTCTGGGAGCAACCTGCTGCAGTCCTTCAAGGAGGTGAGAAGCTCGGAGCCAAGGAAGAGAAAGAGAGGGAGCTCCCCTAGCTTTTTCTTTGTGGAATCAGTTTTGTAAGCGTGCGTGAACGCCCCTGGCTAGGCTAGCTTTCTCCAACATTGGCAACAAACAAACAAATCCAAAAGGTTTGAGTCTGTGTCTACACCCCACTTCCCGGGCTCACAGCCGTAGGGGGTTCTTCGGGAATCCGTCAATATTTTTGAGAACGGTTGATCTGACGATGAGCTGTATTGGATTGTGCCTTCTTTGCAGTCGTTACGCAAAAACCCAGCACCAAAGAAGAAGAAGAGGAACAATCCTCCTCAGCTCGAGAAACCTTGTTCTCGGCCTGACGAGAGCGATGGGCAAGATAATACGAACTTCAAAACGGATGCTGGTGATGATGATGATGATGATGATGATGATGATGATGCGGTACCAACGGCACCGCCTCTGCCGCCGCAGTCCGACTCGGACTCGGACTCTGACGTGGGGGACGTGGACGCGGTGATGCAGCGTCTCCCGGACCAGCCCGGTCCTCTGCTGGAGTTCTCCAGCGCCTCTCAGGGGGTTCTGCTGCTGCTGGTGCTCAAGCAGCACCTCAAGGCCCTCTACGGCTTCTCAGACAGGTGGGGGAACGCAGCAACAAAGTCTGTGCGCGCAACTCACTTTTTTAATCATCGTTTCTGTATTTTTTTTATTTGATAACCGTTATTCATCCAGGTGGGACACATTGAGATCTTTTTTGGGAGTGAATTTACCAAGGGGGCATCACAAACGGGGATAATGGAGGGTGGTTGGTTTGGGGTGTTTGACTCCCATCGAAATGGTTCTGGGTTCGAACCCCAATGTGGGCATCCATGAGCAAGATATCCTATCCTCAACTTTAATGCTCAGGGGCGGCAGTAGCTCAGTGGGTAGAGTGGGTGCACAGAGCAGGTCATCCACTAACCAGAGGGTCAGCAGTTCGATCCCCTTGATCTCCCTCCTCCTCTAACTGTCCACATGTCGAACCCCCACACATGTACTTATTGTTAAGTCGCTTTGGACAAAAGTGTCTGCTAAATGCCCCTTTACCCTTTAATGCTGTGTATTTTAGAAACGATTCACTGCAGGTTGCTTTGGATGAACGCTTGAATGCTGAAATGTTAAGGAGGGATGAACAAACCCAATACACGTCTGTGTGTTTGCGTCACAGTAAAATCCAGAATTACTTGCCGACGGATCCAGCGAAGGTGTACGACAAGGCGGTGAACAGGAAGTCCAACGTGCACTTCAACCCGCGGCAGACTGTGGAGTTCCTGGAGACCGGACTGGTCGGTTCGGACCTCAGCTGCCAAGTCAGAAGGAATATCGTCAAGCAATTCTTGGATGTAAGTATGATAATGCACTGTTAGATGGGATTAAGAAATCTATAGATCTATAGAGATTAAGTCTATAGGGATTAAGATTATCACCAGAACATAAGATTTGTATGTGCATTTTTGTGACAAAATAGCTTAAATTCTTCAATATAGAAAATGAAATTAAGACATTTGCATTTACAGCTAAGTGAAATGGGTGACTCACATTGCAAAAACTTTAAAGCAGACAGAGCTCTAGGTTTTAAGTGATGCGTCGTGTGGCATGTCATCCTACTATCATCTTCACACTCTGACCTCTCTGCCTGTCACAGTTCAAACTGCTGATGGAGCACCTGGACCGCGACGAGGAGGACGAGGAGGTGAACACCAGCGCCAGAAACCAAGCCATCTCCGCCCTGCTGGGCAGCCCCGCCTCCAGGAGACCCCAGCACGCCTCCCCGATGGAGACGGCCGGCCCGGACACGGAGGATGACAGACCGTCCAAGGTGGGTCTCCTGCGGTAGGGCTGAAACTGTTGTTCTGGTGATTCATCTGCCAGGACTCGGAGGTGTCGTAAAATGGCTTGCGTGGTCTGACGAGGCAACAAGCGTGCTACTTATTTTGTGTTCGGACGCAGAGAAAGGCGAACGAATAGTTGCATTGATGATGCAATCGGCGGGAAACATTTGGTATTTTTCTCAAAATAAATGACTGTTAAAATTAAAATGATCAGAACTGATCATCCAAATTCTGATTTGTTATTTTTCCGTTGACAATATCTGTCCCAAAAGATCTGCAAACGCCTCACTCGTGTTGTGATCTGAAACATCAGAGTGCCACCTAATCTTCCTAAAGCTTTAAGTGGCAAAGTCATTGTTATGTTTATACAATGCACATTTGTTCTTACTTCACCCACACGACTCCCCTTTCTGTTTTGCCGCTCCGTCTCCTCCATCTGGCCTCGCGCTCCCACCGCTCCTCGCCACGTCGGCCCCTCCCACCACGTCGACCCCTCCCACCGCTCCTCGCCACGTCGGCCCCTCCCACCACGTCGACCCCTCCCACCGCTCCTCGCCACGTCGCCTCCCCCCTGCAGAGGCGCCCGCGGACGGCCGGGGACGCGGCCGCGGCGCCGGTGGAGCTCCTGGACGTGGTGGCCGTGCTCCGGCCCGGGCGCAAAGAGCGGCCGCAGATCGCCAGGGTCATCGGGAAGACGGGCGGCGGCGGCTACACCGTGCACTGGATGTGCGGCTCCTACGGCGGCCCGTGGGCCGAGAGCCGGCGCCGCGACGGCGGGAAGCTGGTGCCGGTGGCGGGCGTCGTGCAGGAGGCGGACATCGTTCACCGCAAGATCGCCCTGACCAGCGGCGGGAGGCTGAGCGGCAGGGTGGCGCGGACGTTGCGGGCGCTGTACGCCGCAAGGGAGGGGAGCGGGTAGCCGGCTGTGTGTGTGGAGGGTTTGTGGCGAGACAGAGGTGACACAAACCTTTGTGTGTTGTTGTTGTCATGACGACGAAGGTGACACAAACCTGTGTGTTGTTGTTGTCATGACGAAGGTGACACAAACCCGTGTGTGTTGTTGTCATGACGAAGGTGACACAAACCTGTGTGTTGTTGTTGTCATGACGAAGGTGACACAAACCTGTGTGTTGTTGTTGTCATGACGAAGGTGACACAAACCCGAGTGTGTTGTTGTCATGACGAAGGTGACACGAACCATTGTGTGTTGTTGTTGTCATGACGAAGGTGACACAAACCAGTAAGCCAGTGTAGCAAAACATTTAATGTAAAAGTAGGATTAAGGGTGAATGGAGTGGTTATGTGTGCCGGGTTATAATAACCATTTGGGTTGAGTAGGGAGTGTCTTAAAAAAGCTGAACATGAAATGTTAAGGGTTTTGGTGTAACGACACACTGGAGCCGCTGGTGTGTTATGTTGTTTGATCCGTCACACTGGGATCACGTTCTCTTCATCCCTGAGAGGGAGAGGAGACTCTACAGAGGTATCTTCCAAGGGCTGCTATTCCTATCCATGCTTGAGCTAAAATCAGTTGTCTCCAAAAGACCACTAGAAGGTGCTAGCGTGCCAGCAGCTCACTGTGTAATCCAATGTGCAATATTGTAAGACTTGTAACTTTCCAACTCCATTTAGCCCATTACATTGCTGGGTGATAGCCATCTGTAATAAGTTAAGGTAAATGTTTTACCGCAAAACATCTCAAAAGGGTTACATATTTCGTTGTACAGCATGCTGTCACTTTGACATAGTCTAAAAAGAAATTAAATGGCAGGGATCATGTTTTTATTGTCATGTATTTAAACAGATTTTTATAAAATACAAAGAATACGTACTTTGTAAAAAAAAATAATTTATTCTAAATTATTGTATACGACGTGGCATGTTTAGAATTGACTTTTTTTCACCAAATGACACCAATCAACCTTTGTAAAATCTGCTGATTAATAACATACACATGAATAAGTATTATCTGGTGTCTACATTGCTTCCTTGCTGTGCATTTTCATGGTCAGACATTACACATTTTTTATACTTTTATTGAGAATGCATCATCTTACATTAAACGTTTGTTAAAGGTCTCAAAAATAAATCATTTGTTTCGTGTATTCCAGAACAACAAGATGAAAAACAAGATATTACTAAACCATTTGCATCAACTTCAATAGCATTTGGTTGCATGTCTGTCACCGTGTTCATCACAACCCGCTGCTAAACGCAACTGCTGGAGAAGAAGCGGCGATCGCGCGGCTTATTTAAAGTTGGACAGTAACGACGTCACAATTACGCGACGGTTGTAGTTCAGCATGTGTTCAAGTGCTTATATACCCGTGGTTCAAACTATTAAAATCCACCTGAGCATTGTACAGAGGCCAAACACCTAAATGAAGCTGAGTTTCTATCATAAATCCATTGGCTTGTGATTGAAATATATTGAATTTGTCGTACCATACGTCATCATTGCGCGTTGCGTACTCCGGAAATACGTCTCCGGCAGCAGCCATTCACTTGAGGTGCATGAGATTGGCGGTTTCTGACTTCTGTGTGTTAACAAATTCAAAATTTTGCGAGTTTTGCTGGGAAGTGACTCTATAGCCAAAGAAGTTGGCAGCACCGGACGACTTTTTGGTTGGGTAATTAATGTTTATCCATTTTAGCGGCTCGATATAAGCCCTAGCCAAATAGCAATTAGCTTACCCACTGGCATGACTTGGGCTAGCTCCAACCTGCGCCTACATTCTACCCCTGTTTTGAACATGCTGCTTTATTACGTTCACTCAGACAAATATCGACCCACCTTCTGTCAAATCGGTTACTCAACTGCTGTTTCTAAGTCACGTATGTTCGGGCTTGCGACTGAAAGTGACATTGTTTTTTGTTTCTCTTGAGTTCATTCCTCTGTTCCCCAACTTGTGCCAGCAGATAGTTGTGTAGCTAAACATAGCCATGCCGTCCGTCCTCGGAGCGACCAGTCCCGCCGCAGTGTTCGCCGAAGCGCTGGAGAACTCTGGCAGGATTATTGACAGGCATCTTCAGGAGGACCGCTGCTTCCCTGATCTGTCAGAACTTCTGTCGGTTTTCTCTCACAGTGAGTGATCATGCTGCTTACTGATTAACGGTAGATGTCATCATGATGGGCTTTTTTTGGAAGACTCACAGTATATCCACCTTTTTTTTTCCTCGTACCGCAGATGCTCCGTCATTGTCCGGGACGTCAGATATGGACTACCCCCTGCAGGGACCAGGTCTACTGAGCGTACCGAACCTCCCAGAGCTCAGCGCGGTCCGCAGAGTTCCTCTACCTCCTGAGCTTGTCGAGCAGTTCAGCCGTATCCTTTGTAATGTGTGATAAGCAAGCAAACAAGTTGTTTACTAAGATGTTTACCTTGGAACTTTTGGTCCTGTAATCACCCGTTCAGTATTTCCATAGGATAACCCAGTGTGGTCATAGATGGGTGATAGATTAAGCTCATATGTTACTCCTTAACAACTTTGACAGACATGCAGTGTAATTGCATGATGGGTGTATTTCCCGAGATCTCTCGAGCCTGGCTGACGATTGACAATGATATCTTCATGTGGAATTATGAAGATGGGTACGTAAATGTGTGTGTGTGTGTGTATGTATGTATATATACATGCCACTACCATGAAACCCCAACTAAGGAAAACAACTTTTTTTTCAGAGGTGACGTTGCATACTTTGATGGTCTCATTGAAACCATCCTTTCAGTGGGACTGGTAAAACCAAAACCAGGTAACTATTGATATTGATTGATATTGACCCCTCTATATTAATAACCGTTATACTTGAATTCACTATCTGTCCTGCACACATGGTGAGTTTCTCCTCCTTCCTCTGAGTAGCACAAGCTTTACACGTTGCTGTCTTTTTTTTAGGGATGTTTCAGCAGCACATCGACTACTTGTTGGTACTTGCTACATCTGTGGACGTGGTTATCCTGGGGCTCAGCTTCCCTAAAGGCCAGGCTGGTGAGTCCCACACACACACACACACACACACACACACCTTTGTTGGTTGATTTTTTTTGCTTTTGAATTCCCACTTGGAATCCTGATGACAGCATTTTTTGGATTGTTACGAGTCATTTCCTGTGTTTTCGGAAGGCTGTGGAAAGTAGGGACAAATGTTAATGCCTGCTCTGCAGTTCTGGCAGCATGTTCATTGATTGACCTAGATGCAAGTGAGCAGAACCTGCGGTTTCAACCTGAGGTTCCGTGTCAGCATGTGAAGTTTACTGCGGCACGCTGTGTTGCAGCCTCCTGTCTATGAAACACTTCTACTCAGTGCGCGCCGTCCACACGCTCTTCCCTCTGCCCCCCCCCCCCCCTCTCTCCCCGGACCGCAGGCCTAAACGACAGCATGTCGGGCGGCATGCAGCTGCTCCCCGACCCCCTGTACTCCATCCCCACGGACAACGTCTACATCCACGCCATCACCTCCACCGACCAGGGCCGCATGTTCATGGCGGGCAAGGACGGCTGCCTCTACGAGATGGCCTACCAGGCGGAGGCGGGCTGGTTCAGCCAGCGCTGTCGCAAGATCAACCACTCCAAGAGCAGCCTGTCCTTCCTCATCCCCTCCGTGCTCCAGTTCTCCTTCTCCGAGGACGGTGAGCAGGCCTAACCCGTGCGCCGACATGCTGGGTGGGGGGGGGGGGGGGGGGTTCTGATGGGTTGTGGGCTTGTGGGTCTGGAGTATAAATGCGCTTTTGGGGTTGTGCTCCACACAGTTCCGATGGGGTGGAGGGGGGGG
>JAOPUI010075761.1:0-10042 GCA_027123135.1 Urophycis floridana
TGTGTGTGTGTGTGTGTGTGTGTGTGTGTGTGTTGTCCTGTGAGTGGCTGTGATGTGGTAGTAGATGCAGCAATGTATAATATGAGTAATGCGGAGGAGGTTTGGGTGAAGACGAGATCCCCCCTTCTCTCACTGTGGGCCGATGTCACTCTGACAGCAGAGTCCCTCCAGCGTCACTGTGAAACTCGCTTCATTCCCTTTGGGCTTCCAAGATGGCCCCCGGGATGTGTGTTTAATGCTTGTCATTAACAAGGACATTCGCCATATTTTTCTGCTTCCCAGTAACGCTTTGTGGGTGACGCTCCCCCACCGCTGGGCCGGAGCATGGGCAATTTGTTCTGCTGCCGAATCTGTTTAGTGCACTCTTCTCGGGGTGATGTTTGCCAGAGCAGGCTGAATATAAACAGGAGGGCTGAGAAAGGCTGAGCAGAAGATAGAACAAACAATATCCATAATGATGTCCTGCTGGCGCTTTGTGGAGCTCTTTGGAGATTTGTGTGTGAGATGCACAGATCTGGGTCTCAGCGCAGGAAGTCACAGCAGAATGATTTCCACATTGTCCATGTGGTACAAAACGTTGCATCTGATTCCCCTGCTTTAACAGAGACAAACTAATCCTGTACAGTCCCATGAAGAGTGTTGGCTCTCACTGGGGAACATGACATCCCTGTCAGGAGGGCAGCGAGAGGCTGAGGGGTCCTTTAATGAAGGTAATAGTTTGCTGTGTAAGCGCTATGTTTCCTGACGTGATGAAGAAGAGGTGATGTGTCCACGCAGGGCCAGAGGCTGACACAGTGCAGCGAGCACAGCCGCTAGACGTGGGAAACATGGGGGAGAACATGAGGGTCAGCAAGTGTAGCTTTCTTCTCTCCCCCCCCCCCCTCTCTCTCCCATGGCTTCCTTTCCCAAGTGATGTTTTTGTTCTCATGGAGGGGAAAAAAAGACTTGGCTAATAGTAGCCAACATTAGCATTTTTTCTCACAGGATCATCGCTACCAAAGTCAAGCGCTGACCGATTCATGATTTCATTTTTGCAGATTGTTTACAAAGGGCGTTATTCAGAAGTGATTTATCGACAGTGTTTTGTCATTGAAAGACATTGCTCCCAGCTGAGAACTATTTAGTAGCAGTCAGAATAATGTGTACAGCGTGATGGCTCCCTCCCAGAGCCCTGTGCAAACACAGCCCAGCTGAGGACCACTAACAGATGGTCCTCTGAGGATGGGCCAGATGGTCCTCTGCTGGGCTCCAGCACCTGGAAGCACTGATGGCAGACCAAGATATCGGCTGCTAATAAGTGACTAGCTCTGATGGACTCAAATATTACATTTGAGGCCTACCTTCTGTGTGTCTACACAGGTAGACACACAACACACACATACACACACACACACACACACACACACACTTCCTAATTATCCAGTTGGCCTAGTAATACATTAATGCATTTTGAGGATTATTTTTGGATTGATCCATACAGTACATATATATTATATTACAGACAACTGGAATATCCGGTGTTTGGCTGCTCTTTCATGCACACCGGCGGTTAACTTCCCCACCAGCAGAGCCCAACAGTCGTCCAGCAGGTTGGGTGACATATGTCATGTGTTGTTGTTCACTGAACATGTTAGTCATACACACCGAAACCCCTCAACAGCTCCAGTAACCATGCCCTGATCAGGCACTAATCACCTTTCAGTGATTTAGGGCGCTCAGCGCAAGAGCACTCTCAGTGAAGAGCATGCCATCACCCCGGCAACTTGCTGTCAGTCATTTTGTTGTCTTGGACAAATCTAAAGTATAATGACTTCTGCTGGACCAACTGATTGGTGAGCTTCGCAAATGGCTCGTATGGATAACACACCTCTGATCCAAAGGAAGGAGCCATGTGGGAAAAATGACATCTCATTAGTGTGGGATTGAAATGACAAACAGCAGATACCACCAGGGTTGCTCCTGGAGCAACGGGAGCAATTGCACCCGGGCCTGGTGTGGAGGGGGGCCCAAAGAAATACAAATAAAAATAAAGAGTTGTCTCTGATCCTGAATGAAGTGTATTACCAAGTGTGTCTCTAGCAGCACAAGGAGACGTTGCAATTAACGATTTATTTAAAAAAATTATCAAAAGCCCCCCTCCCCCTGTTGGAATAATCGCAGGCTCAAGACGTGAGATCTAGGCTCCATTCAGTTAGTTGGTAGTAGGCTAAATCAAAATGTCTGGAAACAAATCAAGTTTTCAAAAGAGAAAGGAAAATAGACGGAGGACCGAAAACACAAAAAGGAGGCAGAAAATGCTAAACGAGTCTATAGTTCTTGGCTGAGTAGACAAACGGCAGACAGATGCTAGCACATCCCCCAGTGCTCTCTCCGCAACACAGGAAGGAGCAGACAGCGACCCTACCGCTAGCACATCCAGTGCTACGGAGGATGTAACGGTAAATGTTGCTGATGTCCAAGGCTTTAGACAGTCCATCGGAGAGTCACGAAAGGGAGCTTGAGATTGACTTATTTGATCCTGCACAGTGGCCAGACAGAATGCACGATGACACCAGGACAGACATAGTCAGACATAAACCACTGCAGGTGACTGATTTCAATTTTCCTGAAACGGATGGCCGTCGTTTCACACCAGCAAACTACACCAGGAAAGTCGGTGCCCTATGTGAACCTCGGCCATGGCTAGTCTACTCAAAATCTGCCAAAGCTGTTTTCTGTTTCTCTTGTAAATTGTTTGCTAGTGGCAAGGGGGTCTTTACTACTGGCTTTTCGAACTGGGTTAGTTATCAACGAGATTGGCCGAACAAGAGAGTTACCATTGTCGTCTGGAGAATTTCTCCAGTGGAAAACTTTTTAATTCACTTTGGCTTCTGGTACAACAATTGACAGCCACCAGCAGGCAGAGCTGGAGAGTGAGAGACAACGGTGGCATGATATGCTTACTAAAATTGTGGACTGCGTCATGTTTCTTGCATTGCCAAATCTTCCATTTATCTTCCATGCATTGCCATTATTCACTTTACCAAGAGAATAATGGCAATTTCCTAAAGCTTGTAGAATTTCTCACCAAATATGATACGCCGCTAGGTTGACACCTCACTCAGTCAAAGACTAGGCCTACCCACTACCTTAGCAAACACATCCAGAACAACTTCATTGGACTCCTAGCTGAGGCAGTGTTAGAAAAAATAGTTTAGAGGGTCAAAAAAGCTGGATACTACAGCATCATGATGGACTGCACACCAGACATGTCACACAAGGAGCAGCTCTCCCTTGTTTAGAGATAGGTCACAACAGACCAGAGGGTAGAGGTGCATGAGAGCTTTTTTTAATTCATTGTCGTGCAAAGTACAACAGGTGAAGCACTTGCAAATACTCTGCTTGACATGCTGACTGCATATGGCATCAACATGGAGGATTGCAGGGGACAATGCTTCGATAACGGAGCAAACATGAGAGGTGCACAAGAGAGTGCAGTGAAGCAGGTCAAGAAGCAGGCCTTCTTTTAGCGCTGTTACCCTCATAACTTGAATCTGGCTATTGAGCATGCAGCCGAGTCATCAAATGAAGCCAAAAACTTTTCAATCAGCTACACAAATTATTCAGAAAATCAACGCAGCGTTGGGCCATTCTCGAAAAAGATGTTCATATCACATTGAAATCTCTCTCTGAGACCAGATGGAGTGCTCGCACTGACGCAACAAGAACGATGATTGAGCAGCTACCCGAAGTCAGAGATGCGCTCTTTGCCGTCAGTGAGGATATCACCTGTGATTCTGAGACCAGCTCTAAAGTCACAAGTCTTGTGCAGGCGATTGAAACTTTTGACTTTTCGGTAAGCCTTGTTGTTTGGCACAAAGTGCTAAATACAGTCAACCAGGCCAGTGTTATCCTGCAGTCATGACAGTTTAGGAATTGGTGATGCAGTAAGAGTTGTCACAGCATTTAAAAGAAGAGATAGAATAATATCTATTGAACGGTTTCCAAGATACAGTTGAAAAAGCAAAAGAACTTGCTGAGAAAATTAACATCCCACCCACTTTCACAGAACATCGTATGCGACGCAGAAAACGGCTTCCCGGTGAAATGGCAATGGATGAGACTTTGACAGGCGAGGAAAAGTTTTGCGTGTGCTTTTTCAACTGCCTGGTTGACACAGTGATAACAGAGACAGAAGAGCGCTTTTCATATTTGCTTGAGTGCAATCGTCTTTTTCAAGTTTTGGAAGACATTCCAAATGTCCAAAAAACTGACCACCACAGAGAGGCGTGTGAGGAGCTTGCAGAGTTTGTGGGGGGATTAATGAGGGAGAACTGAATTTGACAGTGAATTTGGATTTTTGTCACATCTGCTGCCAGGGATGTGAAAACCCCCTATGAAGTGGATGGATTTTTTTAGTCGACAGAGACATGAAATCGGCATTTCCGAACACAACTGCTGTTTGCCAGGTGTTTCTTACACTTCCATACTCAGTCGCAAGTGCGGAGTGCTCTTTCAGCAAACTGAAATTGATCAAGACATATTTGAGATCGACGAAGTCCCAGGAAAGACTGTCTGCGTTGGCTGTGTTGTACATCGAAAACCGTACGGCAAGACAAGAGGATTACAGTGACATAATCGCCAGATTTGCTGCGGCCAAGACACGGCGCATACAGTTTTAAGGTAGGACAATGGGGACGTTAAGACAGCCCGCTGTGGCTGCAGGCCTTCGAAATAATCACCAAACAAAGAATGTTGTTAATTCAAGTAAAATACATAAATGCAAAGTGCAAAGTGTCTGTGGTTGATGTTTTTTGTAGCCTTATTAGTTGATCTGAATTGGATGGTGTCTGTTGTGTGTGTTAGTTATATGGAGGGTGTCCTGATTTAGACTGGTGTGTGATGTTGCACCCGGGCCCAGACTAACACAGGACCAGCGCTGGATACCACCAAGTGTTCTTCTAGCCTGGGTGCAGCATGTCTCACATGTGTTGTATTACCTGGAGATAACAAGCTCTTCTCAACCAGTTGGTCTGCTTGGTGCCCTCGATGCGCATGTGATGGGAGGAATGGAAGACTTGGTTGACATTAGGAGTCGGCGAGGGAACAGGAGTCACGGCGCTGCAGTGCGTGGGACAGTGTGAGACCAGACCCACTGGTCTGGCTGCAGTGCGTGGGACAGTGTGAGACCAGACCCACTGGTCTGGCTGCAGTGCGTGGGGCAGTATGAGACCAGACCCACTGGTCTGGCTGCATCAGGCTGAGCTGTTTTATTACGGTAACAGGGAACGTGGAAAACTTTGTGCAGTGTGTGGGAAAGTATTTGGGCCAACATGACGGGAGAATTCATTATCTTCATGGATTCTTTTTCCTGTGATTCACCTCCAAACCAATTCCATTGTTACACAATGTGATTTGATCATTGCCCGCTACTCAAAGTAGACTACAGTTTAATCAATACAGTGTGCTCAAAAGTGGTTATACAACACAATACATGAGTTGTTGTCAAAGACTATGAAGGCACACAGATACCCTCACACAGATGCACCAACACAAAGGCTGGTGTCTGGTGTTTTACTGCATCTGGGATGACCCATGACACCCCATTGTGTGGCTGCCGGCCCCAGAGTGTACGTCCCCCATCTGACCACCACTGCCCAGTGTTCAGATAATCACCCTGGCCACAGGACGTTCAGCCCTGCTGCCCCAGTGGGACCTGTACCTCCTCCTCACACCCAGTCTAGCTGTGGGGACCAGGGAGGAACCACCATGATCTCCTGGTGGACACTGGGAGGCCGGCGCAGAGCTCTGACCAATAGCTCTCCGTCCGGTTCTCTGCACAGGTCCGGTTCTCTGCACGGGTCAACTCCCAAGAGCATGATGTTGCCATGGAGTATCAGCCTCACATGTTGCATGGGCCCAAGGCCACTCTAGGCTAAATACCCCTCAAGATAAAGTGCACACACAGTGAAATGCCCTGATTTTAGCTCGCGGTTTTCAGAGAGGTGTGGCTTCATGTCACTTCTGGAACCCATACTGACTTGATGGCCATTGACGGCCACAGCTCCAGGGTTAAGACTACAAACATGATGATGACTTGATGTTCACAGGAGGACATTTTGCCAGAAAAAACATTTGAATTGCGCTGCTTGAAACTCAAAACACATAACTTTTGGGTGAGGAATGTAGTGTTTTTTCAGTCCTTCAGTAATCTAGTCTGTGTTTTTGTTAAGGGGGTTGGTTTAAACTACATTTAGTGCACGGACCTCAAAGGCATGCACAGAATCTAGCGCCCATTGCATTTTAACAATGTATTCGGTCATGAAGAAAGCGTCTGAAACGGCTGACAGTGTGCATCTAGTTGCTTTCACTTATCCGCTGACATTGTGTGTGTTTCTGCAAATTGTACAGGTGCTAATTGTGTTGCAGCCTATTAGCTCGGCCCAGTGCTACACCTTTGGAGAAACGCTGCTGAGTAGAAGTACATTCTGCAATGGGGCAGGATGAAGTTTGGTCTGGGTGATCTGGGTGATCTTAGTGGTCTTGGTGATGTGGGTTATTTTAGTGATCTGGGTGATCTGGGTTATCTTAGTGATCTGGGTGATCTTAGTGGTGTGGGTGATGTGGGTGATCTGGGTTATTTTACTGATCTGGGTGATCTGGGTGATCTTAGTGGTCTGGGTGATCTGGGTGATCTGGGTGATCTTAGTGGTCTGGGTGATCTGGGTGATCTGGGTGATCTTAGTGGTCTGGGTGATGTGGGTCTATGGTTGGTTTCTAAGCGTGGTTGTTATGAATGGAGAGTGACCCCCACACCCCATGGGTCTCTTTATTTCACGTGAACCATTATTATGTTTGTGATTAGCTGATTACCTGATTACCAGTTGAATGACTCCTTAATACCATCTACATTCACCATTCTGAGAGTGTGAGAGTGCTCAGGCCATAACACTGTATGCCTTTGTCTTCAACGCCTCACCCACCAGCCCCATAATGGGGCTGCTGTGATCAGACTAGCCCCTGGCACTGCAGCATCTCCTGGCCTCTGTAGCCCAGCAGGGTGCAGGGCGGTCTGCCTGCTGATCGTCTACTGATTCACAACCATGCTCTGCCTCATGTTCCATCCACATACCTGACAGACCACTGTAGTCCTGCTGGCTCCGTAGAACTGCAGCTCAGATTGAACTAGAGATCAAACCTGTCATCTGTGAATCACAACATTCACATACACCCATAGGTTCAGTGGTGTTTCCCTTTCTCTCTCCAACATTCACTTTCACTCACATAGCTAGCTGTCGGCGTGAGCTGTGCACAATGTTGCTGACGGTGATGTCCTTTTGGGTCGGCTCGTGTTCACCCCTGTCCCAAAGGTGGTACTATGTTTTATCCTCTTTTATTCTGTACCTGTCCATGCTATCAGGGAAAATCCATTTACAGGGTCACCCTAATCCTGAGAGAACAGAACTAAGGGCAGACATCACCTCAGGAGTCAGAGGTCAAGAGGAGCCACACTTCCTGTAGTGGCGGTGTTACTGAGCCTCTCATTGTCCAGATTGATCATCCTGCCTATTTATGTGGCCCCTCGCAGGGCCCTTCAAAGACCAGCCAGTGTCACCCTGAACCAGATGTCTCTGGCCTTCTCTGGGCCTTCTGTCCCTGAGACAAATGGATCCAATGCAGAAAGTGATGTGTTGGGTTAGTGGGTCCGCGGCAGTCAGATAAAGACGAGGAACATCAACACAGTGACTGTGAATTAGAGTTGGCTCACCAACAATGTTCAGAGGAACACAACATGAATTGTGTCTACTCTACTAAGCAGGAACATTTTCAGACCAAAACAGACAGTATGTGACCTGTTAAAATGCTTTGCGTTTTACAACAGCCTGGCGCACTTCCATACATGAAAGTGGTCCATTAGGACTGAGCAGATGTCACATTAGCCTCCAGGAGATCAATAGTGTGACACAATCCCCATTCACTTTGGGCGTACCACCAGTCCAGCCTTTACACGCCACTTAGAGACTTTTAGTGTTAATTCATACTCAACCTGAGTCTGAACGAGGAAGAGGACAATGGAGGACCCTTATACGGAGACAAAGGAATCCCACTTCTACTGACATGACCTGCTAGCTTTAGTGGAGCCCCACAGAGAGCCAGGCTGTACTAGGCAGTGCACACGTTCACGCTGAGGGACGCTGGGGGACTATATAAGGACAGGGCCGTGGCGGGAGGTCGCTGCCAAAGAGTAAACAGCCTCCTGCGAGTTGTCTCTGGGAGGCTGGCGTCCAAACAGGGGCTGGGCGGGGGAGGGTTGTTCTACGTCTTTCTCCACTTCCATTTTTGGTAGAAGGGGGACATCAGTGGAAAAGTAAAGTCTATGAGGCTCACATTACAATGTTATAGAACGTTAACAGTGTTTTAATTCAATTTTGAATTCTTGTTCTGAAGTGTTTCAGTAAGCTATTCATGAATGCAACCCCCACATTCTTTCCAAGAAAATGCAAAGAACACACAGTCTCCTATTTCAATCCACCGAATCAGTCAGTGGAATTCTCCAAATGGCCTCCAATTCCCATCATTATCCAGCTTCAGTTGCAGCTGGTCCCAGTGGTCCCAGTGGTCCCAGCACCTCATGGTGTGTGCTCAGCAGGGGGATGCAATCACCTTCACCCCAGGCTGCCTGGAAACTCCAGCTCCCTTGCAATCAGCCTAATTGGCACCAGACTGCAGATTATAAAGGCAGGCTAGCTGTGCCCCCCACCCCCTCTCCCACCCACACACACAAGCCAGGATGTTCATGTGGTGGGATTGCTGACAAGGGTCCTACAGCATTATCTGAGTTATTATTATGGATATGTCAGGATGCATTGTGATAAGAAAGGCCTATCTCTACAAAAGGTATTACCCTCAGCTTGATTAACTTATTGAGCATACTTCTTCATAAATCAATTGTTGAGGAGGTTCTACACATGTGCCAGGAGGCTCTGTAACTCTACCCACTTCTTTTCTGCCTGCCTTCTGCCATTAATAACACTTGACAGGCCTTCAGTGGCCCTGGGCCCCCTCCAGGATGGAGCGAGAAGACAGTCCACCATGTCCATCACACAATCAGAAGCTCATGCATCCTCCAGAGGACGATCCCTGACAGAACGAGTTAGAGCGCTTATATGGGTTAGAAAAGAAGTCAGTAGCAATGAACAGTTAAAACAAATGTTATTCCATCATTTTTTCGTCTTTTCAGGCTGTTTAAAAGCCATTTCACCAGAAGAAAAGTATTTTCTAAAGAAAGATAACTGCAGTGATCATGACAACATCAGACATCATCCACCTCCCCACCATTCACAGGAAGCAGAGGGACAAGTTCCTGCAGCACGCCCTCAACACCACCATGGGCCTGCCTCCCTCCTCCCTCACACTCTACCACAGCCACACCGAGTTTCACACAAAGAGGCAAAGTGCTCGCAGCACTGCATACTATGTATAGGATCATAACTCTCAAAACTCAAGACTCATTTGTTCAGAGTTCACCGGAACCCTGCATAACATCCATCCTCTACTGACCCCCCCGTCAAAAAACAAACAAAAAACAACCAAACAAACAACAGCCTTCCCTCATGCTCTTGTATGTTGTACGTCTTGACACTTTATAATCACTCTTCGTAACTTAGCACTTAACCAGAGATGTTGTATATTAGCAATGGTTAACCTAACAATTAAAAGGCTTGAAACTACTGGTGACTTTCTTACTGTTTTAACAGTGAAGAAATGTTTCATCTTCTGACAAATGTACTTTTTGTAAGTTGCTTTGGATAGCGTCTGCTAAATGCTGTAAATGTAAATGAGTGTGTGATTGCAGGACATTCCGTCCTTTTACGGAAGCTTTCATGATTCTCTGCTTGAGGTGACGCAGGACAGGAGATAGAAGCCTAGATGGAAATCTGTGATGTGAAATCTGAAAGATGTGAAATCTCCACCCTGCTGCTAATATGTTCCACATTTCTATTCCCAAACCTACACTGACACTTTTTCTAGTACTGTCTGTATATATACTGTATCTACCGTA
>JAOPUI010075769.1:0-10040 GCA_027123135.1 Urophycis floridana
CCCCCCCCCACCCCACCACTCTCTCTCGACCAGTCTCTCTCGAGCTCTCTCTCTCTCTCTCTCTCTCTCTCTCTCTCTCTCTCTCTCTCTCTATATATATATATATATACACACACACACACACACACACACATCTATATATTATTTTATGCAAATCGTGCCCCTGTCTGTTGCCTGACAAAAAGCCACACTCGACCGCCAGACATGGCGGATGATTAGTGTGGCGATGTTGTTTCTCTTCCTATGCTATGTTGGCCGCGGGCGAACAGACGTATTCATTAGCCTCCACAGCAGCAATCGCTCATTCACAGACAAGCCTGTGCACCAACAGTGAGAAATGAGAACAGGCCTTGGTTATTCAAAGTGCCGCTATCTGTAGTTGTCTAAAGTGTTATGGCGCATAATGCTCTCCACATCAAATGTATAAACAAAAAGAGTTATGATATTGTGGTTTTCTGCAGTGTTTTATCCAGTTTTTTTCTGCCCGTAATCTTTGAGATTGTGAGTGATCTTTCTGTGACAATCCAATGGAATAATGTGGAACATCAGGACCTCTTGTCACGCCAAAACAAAATCAACAGACAGTTGTCATGTAGGTTTAAGCGATGATGGGCTTCAGAAATGTGTTTTTGAAAACCCGCTGTGCAGCCCCCGGGAGCCCATGTGTGACAAGCTGCAGCCTAAGAGCAAGTATGACTCGACAAACTGACGCGGTGTAGCTAATCCCGCGCTAGGCCGTAGCCCTGAAACTTTTTTGTTGTCAGGACAGATTAGTGTAATGTTGTTGGTCACACTGTCTCTCTGCGTTTCTGCATTTTCTTTTTTTTTGTCCTCTCTTTTTGTAATTGCTCATAGAGCTAAGGGTAAGGCCAAAAGCACGGGGAGTGAGAATTCTGCCTCATATCTGTAGCACAACACAACCAAAAACTAGCTGTTTTTGTAACGCCACAAAGCACACAGCGCACCAATGTAGTGCGACTCGCTTCAAATGCGACTCAAGTCTACGCAAATTCTAAGACATAATTGTGCTTTGGGCTTAAGAGTGGCACGTTTGTGAATGGTGGAATCAAGCGAATGAGATATTTTTGTTTGTTCTGGTTTTTCTGTTGTGTCACAGAAAGACCAGTGGAAATGCCACAGGGAGACTGGAGCGCGTGGATTGGAATGTGCAACTTCTTGTTGTCTTGGCAGACTCTATCCTTTCAAGTAAACACAAAAGGTTTGTCCCTGACAAATGGACGTTTCACTTCCTGATCATTTTACACTTTACTTCCACTAGCTAAATGGGATTTAGTTTGAGAAGCTGTTTTCTTTGACGCCAATGATTTGATGTTTTTCCATGTTTTTTCCTCCTTTCATAGTTGTCCTGAGTTTCACCATGAGTATATCGGCACACACCATAATGTCGTTTGTACTTTGTGTTCGCATTGTGTTTGACTCAAGTAAACACAGGTTGGATTTGATAGAAATAGAAAAGTTCTCCTCTGAGGGTAACAGATGAAGATTTGCTTACTGTATGACTCCTGCCATCTCTCTTGGGATCGTCTCCAGAAGCCATGCCTGTAAAGAAGTATTACAGCATTGGAATTGCAGCAGTTCTGTGATACAATTAGTAGGCAGAACACAGACATACTCACACGCTATCGTAGTTGAGTATTGAAAATTGAAAACTTTGTCATTCATGTTTTTACTTCTGGAGGATTTTCGTTTTGGATGATTTAATTGCTGCAGTGTGGACTTTACTACTTCTGCATAATCACTCTTAGGCTTGCCTATTTTATATATTTTGGATGCAATCTTTATGCAATTTCTGGCCTGCTTTAGGGTGGATATGTATTGCTTTGTGTTGTTTCTTTTATTGCATTGTATGTCTTTTTTATTTTTGCACTCTAGGAAAGCACTTTGAAGCACTTTGTTCAAAACTGCGCTACATCAATAACATCCCAGTTAGTAATGCAGTGTTGCAAGGTTATGTAGAACTAGAGCTCAAGCTGATTGTTCTCACATGACGACACTGCAACCTCGTCACATCAACAAAAACGATCAGGCAAATGTTGGCCCCTGTAAAGGCTACCACCGTGGATGCACAATGCAACAAAATCATCCCATTTATTGGAATTGAATAAAGAGCCTGTCATTTCATGTGACAATAAAACAATCAGGCAGTGCTTCTGAAGCTCAAAGTTTGCTCGTCGTTCCTCTCTTCCCAACGCCCCCCCCCCCCTGCCCCATTGGCATGGTGACAAGGAGGACAGAGAGGGACCTGTATCCATCTAGCCATGTTGATTGACAGGCTCGGAGTAAACGGGGTCGAGTCAGCATCGCCGATAATTGGCAATCATCGAAGGGTGTGTGTGGGGGGGGGGGGATGCAGAGGGCATATGAGAGGGAGAGGCTGGTGAGACGTGCATCGACGTGCGTGCGCGTGCGCATGCCTGTGTTGCTCATGTCATTTGTCTGGCGCCATGCCCTGCTCATTTCGCTGCGGTCCCTTTTCATCATCTCTCTGCTCCGCTCACCTCCATCACCAACGGCCCCCTCTTCCACTTCCATAACCGCCACCACCTCCTCTTTCACCTTGTGGAATATATTTGTGGAATATATTGTCCATCTGCTATCACCAAATTCCATAAAAGGCCCTCACCAAGTGTAGAAACTCAGTTGGGCCTTAAATCCCCATCTCGTCATTTAGTGTGACCTTATATGGTCATGGTTTGTGAAACCAGAGGATGCTTGACAGGTCACATACAACATGCAATGCATACCAAGGGCTGAGGCCTGCTATAGAAATCAATGCCCAAATAAGATGTCCATGGAAACCGAATTGAACTCCAGAAGGAGTTCCCATGCTAACTGCCATTGGATAGGACAGCATATGCTCACAAGAGCCAATCAGAGGACGCTTCCCATGTAGGCAGAGTTTCAAATGTTGGAAGAACAAATTAATGCATAAGTCCAATGTTCCCTCTCAAGACTGACCTCAGGTTCACTTATTTTACTGTTACTATGTTATTTTACCAGAATATACTCTCGTGGTTGTCTTTTGAGGTGTTTCCTCTGTATTGTCCCTAACCATTGAACATGAGAGAAGAACTGCTAGAGGTCTCTATGACACCTGCACCTCCTCTTCCACCTCCATCACCACCAATGCCTCTAGCAATGCCTCCAACACCACCACCTTCATAACCACCTCAATCACCACCTCGACAACCAGTAGTAGTAGCACCCCCACCACCTCCACAACCAGTAGCAGTAGCTCAGTGGATAGAGCAGGTCATCCACTAACTGGAGGGTTGGCAGTTCAATCCCCACCTCCAGCTGTCTACATGTCGAAGTGTCCTTGAGGAAGATGCTGAACCCCAAATTGCTCCCTGCGCGCTGTACATTGCTGCCCCCTGCAAATTGCAAGTCGCTTTGGACAAAAGCACCTGCTAAGTGGCGTAAATGTTAATGTAATTGTACCATACCTCCAACTCCACAATCCCTTCCCATGCCACCCCTTCCGTCCTTGTCCTTGCTGATTGTGTTTTCTGCAGGTGGAGAGTGCAAGCAGAGGCCTCTTATAGCCTACTGAGCACTTAGTGCGTGAACACTGAACAAGCAGTGCCTCGCGTCACACCTGGCGTGCTTGGTGCTTGAAGCCGAGGTGTGAATGAATCTGTTCTGTGCTGGTTATTAGTGTCGCGGGATCAACCCCACGTCCACCCAAGCGCGCGGGCACGCGCTTGTATGGCGGCGCATGCTGTGTTCTGTGATTTTCCGGTCCCCTTTCCTCCCATCTCGCTCTTTCGTACTCTCGCCCCCGTTCCTTCCTTCTTCTCCCCACCTCACATTTGTGTTATCATCGGACCAGCCAGGCACTCCCCCAGATGACACGCTCTAATGACAGAGCCCTTGTTCCCCTCACATTACCATGCAGAGGAGACCACGCTACCACTAGCGGCTAGCCCTGGGCCCTCAGCGAGGACCGTCTCTGTGTCCGTCTGTCTCTCTCTTGTCTCTCTCTCTCTCTCTCTCTCTCTCTCTCTCTCTCTCTCTCTTCTCTCTCTCTCTCTCCCTTCCTTCCTCTCTCTCTCGCTCTCTTGCTGTCTCTCTCCGCCTCTCTCCCACCATTCGCTGTCTACCACCTCTGTCTGTCTCTACCTGTCTCCCCTTTCTCTCTCTTTCCACACCCCCACCCCTCCCACCTACCACCTCCATCTCTCTCTCCCCCTCAACCCCCACCTAACCCTCGAAGATGGCTTTCGGGCGGCAGGGAAAACAGAGAGAGCCCGCGTCTCTCTCTCTCGCGATCTCTCCTACACCCACACTCGACCGCCCACTCCGTGTCGGTTGTTCTCATTTTAAAATGAGTATTTCGTCGAGCTTGCCTTTGGAGGGGCTCTATTCATGAGCGTGTGGCTGAAGTGCGTGATAATCACTCGCTCTGAATACACAAGCCTCCCTCCTATTAGGTTGTGTTCACATCCAAGTTCCTTTTTTTTTCTTTACATGTAAAGAATTACACTTCGTTATGGTGTTATGTGATTGTATGACACACGTGATTAGCACATGTGATGTTTAAGCCGAACACTGCAGTGAAGACACGTTGGTCACGTTTTGACCCCGTCCTCGTTAATAATTAGGGTTTAATTATTCTATTTCCATGTGTGTGCTTGTGCGACAGTGCAGCTCTGAAAATTGAACATTGCATGCAGATGTAGCTGTGTGGCCGGTGCGGACTGTTACAGCTGCATCTAAATCAGCCCTTAAATCAACATTCTGTAGTAAATTGATTTAAATTGTCATTTAATAGTAATTAACTAATAATTAAAAGTCATACTGATGTTACATGTCATTAGGGAAATGTAGATTGCAGCATACATTAAAAGTGAATGTTTTGCCTGCTTCAATTTGCAGGGGTGGGGGAGAGAAAAGGTTAATTAATTCTGATATCTAAATAAGTGGCTGGTGCTTTGTGGAGCTAATACTTAATTCAAAAAGAAGGGAAACATACGTTTTTGTGTAATATAATAGAGACAGGAGACATATGGAGAATCAGGAGGAGCTCTTCTAAGTTAGAACTGATGAATTTAAATGTGAACAACCACTCGAAGCACAACTGAGGAAATCAGAAGGGAAAATCAGATATTCCTCCTCTTCAGAGAAGGTATCAGATATTGATGGCCAGATAATGACACGTGGAAAATCCACACAAGCACACTTGCATTATTGAATAAACAATCAATTTATATTCCCAGTGATGCAAAAAGTCAGCTTACGCCCCAAAACCCAACAAAAATCCAATTATGCCCTGGTGTATCCTGTGCAGGATTACCCAGGGTTAAGGCTGAGCTAGCTACTGGTAAAGAGTACCTTTATACAAAAAGATCATCTCAAGATGAGCACCACACCTGGTGAAACATGGGTCATTGCACTGGGTTTTTCAGGATCGGCTCGTCTGTTCCTTTAGCTTCAGTGTCTTTGAGTCCCTCCTTCAGAGTTCCATAACCATGACTGAGATATGCATGTTATGCTGCATGCACATTTTTGTAGTCACGGACACATCAGCATAACTGTCTTATCTGAACTGTGTGTTGAATATACCGAACTCCCTGGATTATACCGAACTCCCTCATCTCTGCTTGCATTTCTGTATACTTTTACATTGTTTTCATCCATTTTTTGCGAGTATCTGCAAAATTGCAACTCATGAGGGATTGTGAAGTTGATGGAGGAGAAAGCTTGGACTTCCTCATCCAACATGTTATTTTTCCTGCAGAGAGAGTTTGTTTCTATTTTGATGGACCTTTAATACTATTTACTGTTCAGATTTAGTAATGTCTATTATGGCCGGTAATGTCTCAAAGGATTTACTCTCCATTTTGATCTGCGCTAACTGCGCTAAGCTACGCGTAACTACCACACACGCGCACTCTGCAATGCAGGTCAGGACGGGAAATAGTAACATTACGTAACTAGCTTTAAATAACGGCTTACAAGCCTGCCCCCCATCCACCTCGCCTCGTAACATTCATTTTAATGTTCACGTCAACATTACCACCGTCCGTAAATGAAACAATCATTGTACCCTGTGGGGGAAACAGACATGCGGCATCTATTCTGTTTATTTGCCGACTGCATGAGGTAATATGCCGCGGGGATACGTGCACTCTGAGGCCGAGTACTAGCATTTGTGGCGGAACATATTCCCTGTGTGCGCGTCTGCGTCCGAGGCCATAAATTAACAGTAATATAAGCGTGTGCCCACTGCCAACACTCTCAGGGGTGGTGAGCACACTGCTAACGCTCTCACACTCTCTCCCCGCTTCGCGACCTTGGACGGAAACTCCCCCAGCAAGTCAAAGGCAGACGGCGCGGCGAAGCGACAGTTAGAGTGCGAGCCGATCCGTCAACGAGCACGTTCCTTCTCCATCACGGGGCGCCTTTTTCTCTTCTTTTATCGTTATTATTGTCATCATAAGTGTTATGTGTCAGTGGCAGTTTAGACACGGCTATTGAAATAACAAAAAGGCCTATGAGCAAAAAGTGGACCCGCCTTAATGGAGCAAGACACGCATGGTAAGTGGAATGGAGCGTCCCTGTTCCCCCGGGAGCACTGATAAGGCACACGTTTATTGGCTCATATCTGACTCATATCTGATGATGGCCACAGACATCACAGCAAACACGGAGGCATCACAAATCAAGGCCGCCACGTATTATGGCATGTTTAATATATGGCCATGTATCATGCCATGTTATTTGTGTGTGTGTGTGTGTGTGTGTGAAATGGGCAGTGATCGTTGACACAATTTGCATGCCATTATTTGACGTGTGCGGGGTGGGGGGGGGGGCAATTCTGCTCCCCTCCTCCAAGATCTTGACAGTGTTGTCTCATTGCACTCTCTTACTGAGAAAAGTGGCAGGTTGAGGGCTGGAGAATTTGCTACGGTTTATAATCAGGAGTGGGGGTCGAGGATGGCCGTGTGTGTTTGTTTGTGTGTACAGGTATGTGTGATGGTGTTGGTGCGAAGGTGGACAATCTTGATTAGCCCGATCAGCGGTCACATTTAACAACACGGGTCCCATGAGCACAGAACCAGCGCCCCCCCCCCAATGCATGACTGTCGGCTCCTACTTATAAATAGACAAGGTGGACAAGGAACCCAGGCTCTCACACCAGGTCAACCCCCTGCCCCCATCAAGCTGTACAAGGGTATTTGTCTGGGTATAAGGGTTTCATGATGTGGACAACCCTGAAATGCACCTCCTTCTACACCATTTCAGCTTCAGGCCTAATAACAAAACACACCAACTAAAGAAAGGGGGAGAGGGAGGGCGGGGAGAGAGATGACCCGTTTGTGTGCAATGGTCTCATCGTCTGATATCACGTGTGTATGGACACCTGGGGGCCCTTCATTCCTTAGGGTTGAACCCACACACAGACACACACACACACACACACACACACAAGGGATAATGGCTGTTGGTGGGGGTTATGGCAAGTCAAGGATGCCTTCATCCATTATTGAGTGAAAGGTGAATATTTCAAGTGTGCAGGGAATGCAGGTCAGGTCCTGGGGAGGTGTGCTGGGTAAATATTTAAGGATCAATATTTTATAAGTGTGAAAGTGAACAAGTAGACCCTGGGGGTTTCAAACCAGAAGGGGAATTCAAGTCGAAAAACAGTCCTTCTGTTCTTTAGATTGGAAATCGGTGGATTGCCGGTTTCACCGCAAATGTTGATCCTGCTAGAAACCTCTGCCTTTTGAGCCACTTCAAAGTGCTCTCGTTACCCGCAGAAGGCGCACACTTCTTCGCAAACTCGCGGGAAACCAAGTCTACCTCGGATTTCGGATCAAACGGCACAAAGACGGTCTACGTTCCTTCAACAATCACAACGTCTTTGCTTTTCCATTCGAGGGAAACATTTTCCTAGCATTGGGTAGACAGCGTTGTTCACTGCTTTTTTCCAGCCAGGTGTTGTGGGGGACCCATGTGAAGCAGAGCCCCCCACCTTGAAACTTAATTAGGAGCCAATCGATTGAATAGGGAGCAGCTGGGCTGCTCCTTTGCGCACCCGTCTGGTTTATTTGTGGTCACGCCGCACTGCCACCACCACTCCACCAACCGCAAAGAACACACAAACAAGCTGTAATCAACCTCCTTGATGATTTCAGATTGTGTCCCCAGAACGAACCACTGCTTTTATTGTAAAGGACTTTTTCTTGCTGTTGATCGACAGCTTGCATGCACTCAACAAATATCAAAGTGCAATGCAGTCAAGTCACATGAAACACAAATTGCGCGTCCTTACAAATGTGTACTGACCAGCAAGATGTGCAAGAACTAATTTTTGGTGGAATGGTGACCTTGTTATCTGGCATTTAGAGGCATAAAGTAAAAAGAAAAAGAAAAGAAAATGAAGAGGCGTTCCTCCAAGTGCTTTTAACTTGGTTTCTCTTCTTACACCGGGCACTAAGTGTCAAGATAATGACAACGGCCTCACGCTCTGCAATCCCACAAGTGCTGGATAAAGCACTAGCGCGACCGCCCGCCCATGCAGGTGGTTCATAGCCCTGCGTGTTTGCTTATTTTGCTGCGAGACACTGTCTGTACTTCACAGATGCTTTAGAGACGGTCATTATGAGGCATAGTAGTGATCGGGCCTATAGCAAGCCACTTCCCCTCTCCATTTCCCTGCGGTGAAGGCAGTGGTTATTTGAGTTCTTGTTCGGGGAGTGTCATGGCAATGATTGTGTCTATTTAAAACATGACATGTACAGAGATGCAGCGGGCAACGTGTGACACAGAGCAACATGTACAATCATACAGTGGATATTCCCACAACACGCCTGATGGATTCAGATTAGCGATTCAAAGCTTCTATATTTAGGTAACTAGAGCTGCACGTCGAGGCTGTTTTGTTCGGATGGTATATGCGGGAAACACTATGCGGTTGTCATGATTGTCATCTAATTCTGTGTTTTTGACAAATGTTGGATTGAGAACCAACCCCACAATAATTTGATTATGCCTCATATACATGCCATCTAAAATATATCATTTACAATTCAGGGCAAAACAGAAATTAAATGGTGGGAAATATACAATACACACAGTTGATAGAAAACAAGCAAATACCAATCCAGGTGTGATATTGGTGGATGGCTGACCCTTTTGGTGTGAAATTGGCAGGGTTTTCTTTGGATTGCCTTTTTTACCCCTCGGAATAATCCAAACACAGCAGGGCGGTGAGAACGACGGCATATAAATATTAACTTATGACCCAAATAGCCATGGTCACAAGCTTCCCCATCATCCTTTTTACATGCCACAATGTAATCCTGAGCTCTATATATACACCTCAAAGGGTTAGCCGAACAAATGATGTGTATAGATCGGATCAGTAACAGGTATGGACGTTTTGTTTCAGTCTGGGCTGCGCGACTGAATTTGCAAGGGGCTAATGCAGTGGCTGGTCGATGGTGGATTCATTTCGCCATTTAGCTCGGGTCTCTTCCCATTATGCCGTTTGAATGAGTGAGCCTTTTCACTCTGTCGGTTTAACTTAAAGAGTTTGGCTAAATATGGTGTGGTGCTGCTGGAGGGTGGTGGTGAAGGGAACCAGGGAGGTGGTGGAGGGAGGGTGGAGGAGGGTCTCAAACCGATTGTGCTCGAGGGGAATACAAATTGGAAGACAGATTACATGGTTTGGAGGTCTACTGTGTTATTCTCGTAAGGCTTTAGTTCCTGGGAGTATGTTTTTTTTTTTTGGCCAAAAAACTTATATTTAATTGTTGGCACTGTGAGTGACACAAAACAGTGTTTTTCCTTCATTTTCTGAAATGTGTTTTGATCAACACATCTGTACTGCGTTCCCACAAGACACCATCTCCCCATTTGTCCTTCAGGTCATTGCTAAGCAGCATTGTTCTACAAGGAGGTTCCTGTGATAGAGGTGCCTTTCCTCACTGTCATTAAGGAATGAGAGAGAGAGAGAGAGAGAGAGAGAGAGAGAGAGAGAGAGAGAGAGAGAGAGAGAGAGAGAGAGAGAG
>JAOPUI010075803.1:0-10036 GCA_027123135.1 Urophycis floridana
TCTAAGTCCAGTTGCGTTCGATTTAACTGTTGGCCGGATTAATCATGACCTGGATGAATGAGAACATTCATAGACTTCCTCACCACTGACACATATCTATTCAATCCTATAATAATAATGCTGGATTTCAACTTGCAATGTTCAAAAACCTTTGCAGTTTATGATATTGATTTAACACTTAAATGAGCCAGTATTCTTTTTTCAATGGCTCAATGAATGAGGCAGAGTAAGACCTTTAGTTGTCCCAATGGCACACCTGTTTCTTATTTGGCTGATTATGTAGCACAGCTATTGGGTGAGGTGTTATTGCAGGGCCACAATATAAAGAGATGTCAAGACAGCAAGGCTGTTTTGGACTGGTTTGGGAAACCCAGCTACCGTGGTGTGCTGTGCCTAACCTAGCAGATATGGGTGTTGGTTGCATTCTGAGGTTAGATTCTGAATTGTCACTGTTGTCTTTGTTCATATGGTCTGTTTAACTGTACTGTTGTACAAATGCTCTCTTGTCTTGCAGAGTGTCTTGGATTTGCTTGTTGCTATTTGGTGGCAGTGTTGCATTGCAGCCAATGAAGGGTAACTTTACTAATTTCTAAACAATTATATTATTTGTATAGTTTTCTAGTTCTTAAAGCATATGTTTTGCCCCCTTAGGATACAACTATCCCTACATGACTGCCAACCAAAACATTGGTGATCGAGAGTCTTCTCTAAAGGAAGGAGTGAGTTTACATGGCCAAGCAACCAGCTATGCAGACAGAAGCTACAGAGCCCCAGTTGCACCACCTCCACAGCAGCTACTGATGACCTCCAAAAAAGGAGCATTTGGGAAACTGAGAAGCATAGCCAGGGTTTTTGAACTGGTGAATGGCAGGAGGGTAAACTGGGAACTTTTCATGCCTCATGAGCCAATCACATTCCCTTTAAACGCCGCCTACCAGCTTGCTGCAGGGTTTAATTATCAGTCGGGCAGAAAACCGCCAATCACACCAACTGATGGTTTCTCTGAGCTTCCTCCTCCATCCTCAAATCCTGGACACTTGTTTTTTTCCAGTGTTGAACCCTCTGACCCTATCCCACCTGTAGATCAGTTTGCTGACTCTGAGGCCAATTCAATCACTCAGAACTTTGAGGCTGATCCTGAATCTGGCAATGGTGGATTTGGCAACTTCCAGGTTGGCATACAAGATGGTTCACATAGCTATTCACCGAACCTTGATGTGTTCCACTACCCTTCTGCTGAAAATGCACAGCTTCCTTACAAAGAAGTTGACCCCTCCAACCATGACACTGTCAATGTCATCCAGCCAAGCACTTGGTCGTCTGCTTCCCTTGTGAGCAAGGAGGAGCCGGTATTCTCCAGTGATTTGGCTAACCCAGCCCATGCTGCTCCTGTTGCAATCCCTGCCTCTCCCAGCTATGTGAAGGACTTGACAGTGGACTCCGATTCAAGTAAAGACTCCGCACAACCAGTACGTTTCCGGCCGGTGAAGGTTCCTCCTCGGCTGCCCAGACCCCAGCAGCTTAAGATGCCACAGGAGGTGAGAAAGCCGCTCCCATCTGCCTACATCGTTCAATCCAAGGGTGGATACAGGCGCGGCAGGAAGGTGTTCTCCAAGACCAGATACTCAAAGACTGTTACTCCACTGCCCCAGTTTGGTCTTAAGGGATAAAGGAGAGGTAAATGGTCTCTTCTGTATCCATTGCTGCTGGGTTCCTGTCATTGCTTGTAAATGCACTGTAGCTCATCTCTGAAATATTCCTCTTCAGGCATGAGTTATTTTATGATTGAAAGAATAAACAATAGAATTGTTTTAAGTCTTTGCTTGGTATGTCCAATTCGGAGCTGTTGACCTGTGACTCGCTACTACAACTAAAAAAAGTGCTATCCTATTTAATCCTGCTGTTGAGCAATTCAGAGTGATGTGGACTTCCTTGAAATAGTTTTGGCTTTGGGGCACCACTCCATAGAATGGAGACTGGTGACTTGGTGTGCCATTAGTATATATGAGTGAGACTATGAAGGCTTGACCAGGTAATATGAGTGGGGTATGAAGATGAACAATGTTGTGACATGAACTGGAATGACTGGCTTTATAAAGTTGTAAACAAAGATTATTAAAATTTAACTCTCCATAAACATTACTGCAATTCATGTTTTTGTTAGTGTTGTGGAAAGCATCTAAATCTAAAGTGAGCTTATGTTATCATGCCAACACCTCACCATATTTGCAACTGACCTGGAAACGCCTTAAGCTGTTTCCCTATTAAAGCAATTGCTGTTCCGATAGCACTGACTGAAGGTGGAGTAGAGCCCTATCAGTCGGATATGGCATCGCTGGAACCACACTGCTGTTGTGTTTAAGATCTTACAGGTCGCTTTGGACAAAAGCATCTGCTAAATGCCCCTTTACTATTTAAATCACTCACAATGTTTTCTCCAGACTTTCATTAAGTACAGTGGTCATTAAATATAGATGACTTGGATTTAGAAAAAATTGAACAATAGGGTATGTAGGCCAGAACCAATGTCTACATTTGAAAGTGTAAAACTATGTAAAAGTTTCTTCTTGAAAATCAAGTTGAGAGCTTTCAGTCTTTACTCATTCTGAAATACAAGATCAAGTGAGCTTTTGCCCTTCTGCTCCACAACTTCAACTTCAATTCAAGGATGTTCTGTACTGTTTAAACAAGGGCAAGATATCCCTCTACCTACAAGGTCATACTTCATAAACCAACAATTATCCCTAGCGCTCCAGAGTAGTGCTCATGGTTCACATCAGGCGCTTCTCCCAACCCCTGTTGTGCAATCACCTCAAAATGTAAGCTCCCCTGTTTTGTGAGCATTTCCAGTACGTGCATAATTGGAAGCCATGTACAGAAAGGCAACCTTCTACAATAATCAGTTAAAGTGGACCCACTGTGGCGAAATTGAGGTCCTGAAGCTAAGCTAGTAGAGCATTTCTTAACTGTACTACTACTAGCTGGCCCCGCAGTGGTGGAATGTGCTCCCTGCCAATGTCAGGACTGCGGAGTCACTCCCTATCTTCAGGAAGAGATTCAAGACTTGCAAGACTCACTGCACAACATCCATCCTCTACCTACCCTCATGCACTTGTATGTTGTTCATCTTAGGACTTTATAATTGCTCTTTGTATCTTAGCACTTAGCATCTTAGGCCAGAGATGTTGTATACTATCAAAGGTTAATAATAATTAATTGAATTTATAATAATAATTCATTGAATTTATATTGCACCCAAGGACGCATACAAAGAGACAGTGAAGAGACAAATGGGTGGGGGGGAGGCGGGAGGGAGAGACAACAAAAGCAAGATGATCGAGTGGAATGCGGGGGGGAGGGACAGGACAGCAGTTACGGGTAGGGAGGTTGTAGGCTTGGGAAAAGAGGAAGGTTTTCAGACGGGACTTGAATGTGAGGAGTGAGGGTGAGTCACCGACAGGTTGAGGGAGGGAGTTCCAGAGTCGGGGTGCTGTGCGGGAGAAAGCTCTGTTGCCAAAGGATCTGAGTTTTGATCTGGATAATGTGAGGGATAGAGTGGAGGAGGAGCGGTGGGTTGGTGGGGGATGAGGTCATTCTGACCTCCTCATCCCCCACCGACCCACCCGTGCCCTCCAGCTGATGTGTCTTATGAAAATGATGCGCTGTTTGATAGGGAGCGAGTGGAGAATGGGAGTGATATGTTCACGGGACTGGGTGTGGGTAATGAAGGTAAGGAACATAAGGAAGGAGGCGGGCAGCAGAGTTCTGAACCAGTTGGAGTCTATGGAGGGAATGAGAGGTGATGCCAGTGAGGAGGGAGTTGCAATAGACAAGACGGGAGGAGATGAAAGTGTGGATGAGGGATTCAGCAGCAGGGGAGAGAGGCAGTGTCTGATTTTGGCGATGTGCCGGAGGTGGAAGTAGGAGGTCTTGACAATGGAGCTGACATGGGGATCAAAGGAGAGGTTGGGGTCCAGGATAACGCTGAGATTGGGTGCCAGGTGGGAGGGAGTGATGGTCGAGGTGTCCATGGTGAGTGAGATGGGTCCGGTTTTGTTGAGGGTGGATTTGGTGCCTATGAAGAGGAGCTCTGTTTTGTCGCTGTTGAGTTGGAGGAAGTTGTGGGTCAGCCATGATGTTATTGTAGAGATGCAGGTTTCGATGTGGGTGAGGGGAGGGTTTTGAGAGAGTTTGGTGCTGATATAACATAGCAATTGGAATGCTTGAAACTTGTCCTGGTAACTTGCTTACTCTATTAAGTACTACTGTACTAGATGTAATGTAAATGCATTAACAGCAATGAAGTGTTTCACCTTCTTCTGACAAATGTACTCATTGTAAGTCCCTTTGGACAAAAGCATCTCCTAAATGCTCTAAATGTAAATGTAATGTATCTGATCTTGGAGAACACCTTCCTGCCTCGGTGATATCCACCTTTGGAATGAGCAATGTAGGTAGATGGTCTCACTCACCTCCTGTGGAGTCTCAAGCTGCTAGGGTCTGGCCAGCTGAGGAGGAACCTTCTTCAGTGACCGGATGTGTACTGGTTGTGCAGAGACTTTACTTGAAGTAGAGCCCACGGTCAAGTCAGTCAAATAGCTGGGAGAGGCAGGGCTTCAACAGAAACTGTGTGTGTGTGTATAAATAAATACAAGTTCATCATCACGTTTGTTAATGGTAGCAGTAATGTTTTAGTCATTGTTTTGTAACTTTGTGAAGGTATTGGTCATTACATCGTCACATTGCTGTATTTGAAACTACCAATGTACGACGTGCTGAAACAAACTTTTGAATAGTGTAGAATGTGGTAGTATTATATTTATTTAGGATCTTGCATTACTGCAACTGTACAGTACTCTCAATGTACACATCAGTATGAAAAACAGGAACAACACAACCTTGTTCATCCCTGAAATCAATTCAACGCCAGTGAGGTGGCAGTTCTGAAGGTTGTGATTGGTAAGATCATCAAACGTCAACATCACCTTTGAATACACATCCCAATTCCACATTGAGCTGCAAGGCCTGCAGCCATTGTCCAGGTATCTGCTGGTCCTCCACTGTGCCCATTGAGGTGCCGTACAAAGAGAAATCAGTATGAGTCAAAAAAGACACTTGGACACAATGCTTGGTCCACAGCACTCAAACTGTAGCCTGCAATCCCAAGAGAGTGCACATGGTTACTGTAGTCAACTAGAACACATTTACAATAGAAATGAAGGGGCTTTTCAAACGTGTTCAGCTCAAGAAATCCAATGAATGAAGTTGGTGTACAGGGTCGCAAGCAAGCATTATGCCCAAACTGATCATTATCTTTAAGATATAAAAATGTTTAGTTTAATATTATGTTCCCACATTATGTTTAATCTATGTAGAAATAAACTATGTAGATGGTTATTTTTGTTGCTGAGATAAATGTGGGGATCATCATCACAATTCCTCCTTCAACATGGAACGAAGACCTGAATGCAGTTAAATTTTGATAATCTCCTTATGTTATACAAACAATACAATAACTGTATTGTTTGTATGACATCATTTCAATAATGATGTTATACAAACAATAATACAATAATTATTTGACAATGGTGACTGTCAAACATTTACAAAATGGGAAATATGAAATAGGACAAAGCCATGCTCATGACAATATACATATATCAACCATATGAACTATGAATAGTTTAAAGCAACGCATAAGTCAAAGCATGGAAAGATTAGCAGTGTATGTCAATGAAGAAAGCAGACCAACTTGTTTCTGCAAATAGCACACCTGTTTCTGATATTGATGATTACATTGCAATGGCAGCTCATGATTGGTTGTTGAGTGTTTGCAGGACCACTATATAAAGGGATAGCAGAGGCACCATGCTACACTGCTCTCTCGGGCATTGACTATTTTGTTTGTGGGAAGTAGTGTTACTATAGTGTGCTGCTTGAACTGTTATAGCTATGGGGGCTGGAGCAATTCTCAGGTAGGTGTTTGCACTTTTAGGTGTTTGGCTTTACTCATTTGTTATCTGTATCTGACGTGTTGTGTTTTCTTCTCATGCAGAGTGTCTTGGCTTTGCTTGTTGCTGTTGGCTAACAGTTTGGCTTTCCCATTAATTAAAGGTAACACATTCTGCACTGCTTTTACTTTAATTCTCACTTCAATGTAGTCTTTCTGAAACTATTTTTCTTCATCCATAGGTGGTGGCAATCCTTCCCAGAGTGGCCAGCTAGAAACCTATCCGACTGAAATGTTGGGTGCATATGACGACGCAACACCTTATGAAGACAGGAGCTACAAAACCCCATTAGCTGCAGCTCCAGAACCGCCACTGTTGAGCCCAAATGAAGGCAATGGGAACCAGGGAGGTGGAGCTGTGGAGTTTGGACTAGAAGATTCCAAGATGATGGCCTGGGATGTCATCAACATGGCGACACTCCCTCAAAACCCCACTTCCCAGTTTGAAAGCGGTAATGAGCAGTCGGGCAGCAAATGGCCTCACTTTACATCAGCTGTGTCTTATGAGCCTTCTACCACCCAGTCTTTGGAGCCTCTCAGCTCAGTTTTTCCCAGTTCTGAAGTCTCCTTTGACCCCATCCCACCTCATCAGTCATTCAACTTTGAGGATTCCTCACCTAACACACAGACCTTTGCGGCTGAACCAGTGTACAGCAGTGAAGATGACTTTGATGCTTCCCAGAACCTCGACTTGCACGGTAGTGAAGAAGATGGTTCACAAAGCTTTTCACATAACCTGGTGTATGATATCCCGTACCCTTCCTACATGACCAGAGAAGAGGAGCCAGTGATCACCAGCTATTCGGGTTACTGGGAAGACCCTGCTCCTACCTCCAATAGCATGCAGACCCTGGGGGCTGTGCCTCGCAGTGGCGGCAAAGGGGCTGACAGCGATTCACAGAACTTCAACGTCCAGGCTGGTGACGACGGTTCACAAGGTTCTTCCCATAACCTTGTCTTTGAGGAGGTCTTTCAATACCCATCTGCTGCAACTGCTTCCATATGGCCGGTCTTGAATACGGCTGCTCATGTTGCAAGCGCTGCCTCTCCCAGCTATTTGTCCATCGACTCCACTTCAAGTAAAGGCTATGCAGCACCACAGGAGGTGAGCATGCCGTTGCCGTCTACCTACATCACGCAATCAAAGGGAGGATACCGCCGCAGCAGGCAGGTGTTCTCAAAGGCCAAATACTTCAGCGGCTTTCCTCCACCTCCCCCCTTTGTCATAAAGGCCCTGCAAGGTGCCTCTAAGAAACAGCACAAGGGTTAAAAGCTGCCCACCTGACCTAAAGCAGTGCATTCTTGCTCCTGTTTGTGGCTGGATACACCAACTGTCCTGTCGTCCTGAATGCTTTTCCCTCTTGTATCATGACTTGTAACACCTTCAAAAGAATAAAATACTTTTTATAAAACACACAACTGACCTGGTTGCATGTTAAGGTGTTTCCCTAAAGCAGTTGCCTTTCCTATAGCACTGACTGAAGGTGGAGTGGCGCCCTATCAGTTGGATATGGCATCGCTGGAACCACACTGCTGTTGTGTTCAAGATCTTAAAGGTCTTAAAAATACCTCAACATTATACTCCTACAAAAAACTAAATGGCAGGTGAACTTCATATGTTTAGGTTATTCACTTTGCTTATTTCATAGGTTCACCATGTTGGAGCATATGTAGGAGTCTGTCCTTGGAAGTATATTAGGACTTCCTCTGCAAACATTGATATCCCTGTCCTTGCTCTGATGAGGACTACTTCACTTAAACACAACTATGTTCTTCACTCCCGGTGAACATATTTGAAAATGGATGAGCAAGTGAAGCTGAAGGATCTAATTGTTAATCCAAATTATGGAATTTAAATCATAAGATGTTAGGAATTCAATCTAAATATAATGTGTACTATTTACTACTATGGGGCGGGTGGACAGAGTGAGTCGTCCACTAACCGTTGGGTTGGCGGTTCAATTCCCTTGATCACCCTAAAACTGTCTACATGTCGTACCCCATAAATGTATTGATTATAAATTGCTTTGGACAAAAGCATCTGCTAAATGCCCCTTTGGTATTAAAATCACACTCACGTTTTCTCCAGACTGTCTTTCATTAAGCACAGTGGTCATTAAATATAGATGACTTTGTTTTTGAAAAATGGAACAATAGGGTATGTAGGCCAGAACAAATGTCTACATTTGAAAGTGCAAAACTGTTAAAATATAGCTGCAAGCAGCAATTAGGGGGTCAAGCTGGGCTGCGGAGCTGCTGGGCTAAAAAATCTGGCTATTTGAGTCTATAGCAAGTTTGGTGTTGATACAGAAAAATGTGGATTATTATTGCACACCTAGTCGTAAATTATCAATCATGAATCATTAGTGTGGTTTTGAGAATGTACCAAGTTTTTGTTGGGTAATGTTTCACAAAAATACGCATGTCCAATTTTGAACTGATGGTGACGCTAAAGTGTTCAATGCAGAGGCACAACAATGATGTGAGTGAATGGAAAGTTATGCAGCAAAGAGCTGTAAGCATTGTAAGCTGTACACACGTTCATGAACTTACATTCAAATATGCATGTCCAATATTGAACTGATAAATAAATATAATTATTGGGACTTTATGGTCTTTATTTGTCATTCCCATGTGAGATGGGAACAAAATTTGATCTCTGCATTTGACCCATCCTATTGTACATAGGAGCAGTGGGCTGCTATGATCAGCACCCAGGGAGCAAGTTCAGGGGTTCAGGGTTCAGTGTCTTGCTCAAGGACACTTCGACATGCAGACAGCTTTGGAAGTGGGGATCAAGGGGATCGAACCGTCGACCCTACGGTGAGCGGACGACCCGCTCCGTCCACCCGCTCTACCCACTGAGCTACTGAGCTACTGCCGCCCTCATCACGTCAAACCAAATCACAAATGAACGTATTGAGATGATGTGCTTGAGCGTGGCCAGCCCACCTGGCAGCATCCGGGCCAGCGTGAACAGGGTGGAGTCGTTGGCCACGAAGCAGGAGGTGAAGAGCAGCGCGGCGTCCTTGCCGTGCAGGTGGGCCAGCTCCCGCTCCAGCTCCACGTGGACGCGGCTGGTCCCCGAGATGTTCCTGGTGCCCCCGGCGCCGGCGCCGTGGGCCTGCAGAGCGTCCCTGTGGGGTGGACCGCGTCAAGAAAACCCAGTGGAGATGGACACGGTCGAGAGCCGAGGTCTTCATTGTTAAATGTGCAGTACGGCGTGGTCATTCTGTACCAGGCAAGGGACATCGATGGGAGTAGAAAAAAAACTAATTGCACATAGTAGTGAGGGATGGGCTGGGTTTAAAAAAATCAATGAATGAATGCTCCGATATCGACTCATAAAATCCCAGCAACGGGATTCTCAGGGTTATCATTCTTTTTTATAAGCGCACTTTGTGCCTTTATGCTTTAATAAGATAGGAAAGTGGGTCGAGGAAGAGAGAGAATGACACGTAGCATAGCACCACAGGTAGGAATCGAATCTGGGTCACCACTGGGCACAAAGATTGATCCCTTAATACAGTACATGCCTTGTCTTGTTAGTCTCCCGTGGCCAGCCTGTGGTTCTTCATCTTGCACTACGGTTGTGTCGGTCACGTTAAACAACAAAGCACATCCAGTACTGCTTTGGGGTGAATTCCTCCCGTAAACGATCACATTTTCGCTAACACACCGGGTGACACCGTTACTTATACCGTTCACAGCCTCAGCTCTCCGGGGATCTCTCTCCCCCGCCCCGGCAGGTACGTGTCCCGCTCACCTGACGGCGCTGAGGACAGAGGGGTGGCGGCTCATGCCCAGGTAGTCGTTGCTGCACCACACGGACACGGCCCTCCGCCCGTCCTCCGCCTGGTGGCCGGGGGACGGGGCGGAGAAGTGGTCCGCCATGGGGAAGGAGGCGGCGCGCCGGTTCACCGTCTTGAACACCCGGTAGGTGTGGTCCCTCTTCTTCGCCTCGATCTTGCTCTCAAAGAAGCTGTCGTACCTGAAGAAGCTGGCTGGGGGGGGGGGGGGGGGTGG
>JAOPUI010075829.1:0-10032 GCA_027123135.1 Urophycis floridana
CTCTCTCTCTCTCTCTCTCTCTCTCTCTCTCTCTCTCTCTCTCTCTCTCTCTCTCTCTCTCTCTCTCTCTGCCACCTCATGGTAAGGTCAGAGGCATTGTTGCCTGCATGCTCAAGAGAGGGCGCATGGGAGAGCGGGAGCACATGCATTCTCCTGCATGCACATGCAAGATGGTTAGAGATGGTTATCCCATAGCCAGTAGTGAGGGTGAAACAACTGTAGGAAGGATGTCCTGCAACTGTGCTCTGGGCCTATCCCGAGTGGGGGGGGGGGGGTTGTTTTAAAGGCTTCAATAAATGCTGGTATGTTATTGATGTCTTTGTGAAGGACACACTTTGTGTTACTTATTTAACCTGTCCACGTTTGCAAAGCCTCTACATTTGTTTTGGCTATGCTGCATGTGTGAGACTAAAGACCCCAAGCTGAGCTGTCAGCCTGAATCGCTTGAGTGCTGTTGTTAAAGACCTTAAATTCTGCAATTGAATAAGAACTACTATTTGACTGAATTTAGCAGTGCACTTTTTTAATGAACCAAACACATTTTGTTGATGTAACAAAAAAATAAATATAACACGGCAGAGTTCTATAATTAAATTATATATAGCCTATACACAGTATATAAATATATCAATTGAATTATGTTAGATTAGGATTTATGAAATTTGATGTTTTTTCTTTGTGGTGTAAAGATATTTGAAATCAGTGCTCCTTTCAACTTTAAACACTAATATTTCTTTCAGTCCATCAAATGAGTCTGAACAGGGCAGCCCCAAGAGTGACTCTCCAGCTGGTAAACTGAGGACCAAAACAAGAGAGCTTCTGGCAAGTGAGTGCTGTAACCGCAAGGCCTTCAGTGTTCACTTCAGTGAGCAACACATTTCTATGTCTCTTTGTCTGCAGCTCTCTCTCTCTCTTTGTGTCTCTTGCCTCTCAATTCAACATCCTCTCTCTTGATGGGTAATAGATATTTCTCTACTAACAAGTTTGATGTTCAATTGTTATATTCAGGTGGTGCCCCCCGTGTTGGAAGCCATGAGTACCCCCGCTTGCCCATAACCAAAAGTAGAGAGGAGGTAATGATGTTGTGTCCGTACAACACACACACACACACACACACACACACAGCAACGTGGCTCTCTGGCCACACAGCTGCCTGCGGAGCTGATGGTGCCTTGCTGACGTTGATGCTTTTGGACGCTATGTGCAGTGAGATAAATCGGCTCCCCTGGTCCCTAACGCCACTCTGAAATGTTTCTGTGTGACCGTAGATCATGGTCACCTGTCCACGGGTTATGTTCCCTGTGTGTTTCCCTGACCATCATCTTGGGCTCCTTTAAGCTGGAATACTTACTCAGTTTGTTAGAGCGTAGTTTGTATCATTGTTTGCCATACATATTCATGATTCAGAGGTGTGTTTTTTTTTTTTTTTCAAACCCATTTATTGTACTTGGTTTTCTTCTCTCATTAAGCACCTTATATTGCAGTTTTGCGCAAATCGTGCTCTATAAATAAAGTATGATTTAGTCAGGTGAGGAAGCAGAACCACTTCACTGCTACTGTTTTTTCGCACAGTAATTACCATCTGAATTGAAGCGTGAATGCAATAGTCCTAACATTTTGCCCACATGCCTGCACTTCCTCTTGCCCCAGCTCATTTCTCTCATAGAAAACAACTCGGTGGTGATAATCCGCGGAGCCACGGGCAGTGGCAAGACCACCCAGCTGCCGCAGTTCATCCTGGACCACTATAGCCAGAAAAACGCCCCGTGCAACATTGTGGTCACCCAGCCGCGCAGAGTGGGAGCCACCAGTATCGCCCGATGGGTAGCCGCAGAGCGCAAGTGCACCTTGGGCAGTCTGGTGGGGTATCAGGTCTGTGCCACAGTTCAGTGTGCTTATGGTTCCCCTGTACTGACCCGCTTGTGTCACTCTAGCAAACGAGGATGCACTTTTACAGCCATGCATGAAAGCAGAAAAGCCATCGGAGAACATAAACAATGTCTACCTAATGACGTAATGAACAAGTGTAATTTTCCTTTGGTCGTAAGGTTGTAATATCTTACATCCATGAAACATTAATTCAGTTATATTACAGGGTGATTTCTCAATTTAACAATGCAGACTTGTGTTCTGCCTCAGAACTCTGTGGTGATCTCACAGTGTCAGTCAGTGTACAGCTATTGTTGGCCGACAATAGCTGTACACAGCTGTACAGACATATTTTGTCCCACATAGAACCTGGAGAGATTTCGTCAGATGAGGCCCTATAAATCAGTTTGACATTGCTATTTTTTCTTTGTCCGTCGCTGTCTGCCTGTATTTTTATGTAGTTCTTGAAAAGATGCCTTTTTGTCCTTCTACATACTACATCCTTCATACCACAACTAAGAAGCCCTCCAGCCTCAGCCCAGTGCCCTCTCTGATGCCTTTCTTGCACACACTCAGCTCAAGACCAAATGGACCTCCCGCCTCAGAAAGCCAGTGTCAACCTCTCGGTGGCTGCTCTTCCACTCGACGAGTCAAATGCAAATTAGCACCGCACAAATCCCCCTTTTATTCACAGTCATTTTGATGGCTCCGCATCCCGTCGCATTTGAGATGGCTTGCGTTCCGGCCGCATCCATCGTTGGGACAATCCATTCGTCCGTCCGTCCGTCTGTTTTGCAGCGGCCAGAGAGCGAGTAACCAGTCATTATGTGCTCGTTCAGCGGCCCTCCAGCTTTTAGTGTCCCGGTGAGAGCTGCTTTTATCCTCATGCCGTCGCTCTCTGCTTGCCCCCAAGGAGACTGAGTCGAGTGGATGTTTCTGCCTCTTACGCTCTCTCTCCCCCCCGACTCCTTTGGGTGTCCTCTCCCGCCCGTCCCTCCAGGGTGACCACAGGCAGTGGCACCCAGGGTTCTTGAGGTCTTATTTTTTCCTCACCGTTTTAGGCCACGACGCTCTCCATCATTGGCATGGGCCGCTGACTAACATGAGGGCTGTCGTTCTACGTTGACTAATTACAAATCAGACCCACTTACTTTGCCGTCGTCATCGTGCATTCATTTTCAAGTTTGCTTTGTGCCGTATCAAACTTTCACATCCAATGTAAATGTGCAATGACTAAAATAAAATGTAGTTCTCATTTGAGGCAGTTGAAACAATTCATTGTTAACAATGATGATTGTCAGAACAGACAATCGGTGACTGCAGGGGTCCTCTTTAGCACTGTCACTTGAAATAATCCATTACCTAAATCCTCATTAGTTGCAGTCCTGCTGAAAAGTTCATACCAGGCTTACTTGTACTATAATATCACCAAAGACTCTGGTGTGTGTGTGTGTGTGTGTGTGTGTGTGTGCGTGCTTGCGTGCGTGCGTGTTGTGCTCTGTGACCAACACCCGGCTCCATTTCAGGTGGGCCTGGAGAAGATGGCGTCTGAGCACACCCAGCTCATCTATGTGACCACCGGTGTGCTGCTGCAGAAGCTGGTGGTGGCCAAGACCCTCACCGAGTACTCACACATCTTCATGGACGAGGTGTGTGGAGGGGGAACACCCAAGTTGACCGTCTCAGTTGACCCAAGTTGTGGTAATGTGGTGCGTGACGTGGTCCGGTCTCCATCTCCACCGTGTCCCTAGGTTCACGAGCGGACGGATGAAATGGACTTCCTCCTGCTGGTCACCCGAAAGCTCCTGCAGTCCAACTCTCGCTACGTCAAGGTAGCTCCTGGACATGAAGGCTGTTGAGGGGGGGGGGGCCTTTACCCCTGCTGCATTCTCAACCCGATGCCTCCCATGTTCCCCGCCAGATCATCCTCATGTCAGCCACCATCAACTGCAAAGAGTTTGCGCAGTACTTTGGCACACAGGTGCGTGGCTGGATGAGCCCGGCCTGTGTGTTCGAGGTGGAGGGAGCCCCTCATGCAGTGGAGCAGTACTACCTGGACGACCTCGGCAGCCTGTGTCCATGCAGGGTAAGGAGGAGGACGAGGCCGGCCCGGGCGGACGCCGTCGCCCTTCTGCATGGTGGCCCGCGTTGTGTGTATGTGTGACGCGTGTGTGTGCACGTCGACAGGCGGTGACTCAGAGCAGTGCCGAGCCTTCCATACCACCGGAGATGTACAGTGTCGCCATCAGTCTCATCCAGAGATTTGATAGGATGGAGGCCGACCACCAATGGTCGGGATGCTCTCATTCTTTTTTAAATTGTAAAACAAACAAAAAATTATACATCAATACATACTGTACTATACTGTATCTCTGACAAGCTCACCAAAGGCATCATGTCTGCTGTGTGTGCTGTGTTTTTACAGCCGGGAGCCGAAACAGGATGCAGATCCGAATCTGCCGGAGCGAGGCAGCGTGCTGGTGTTCCTCCCTGGTATCGGGGAGATCAGCCAGATGCAGGAGGCCTTGGCCACGCTGGCGCACAAAAGGTGGCGAGCACCGTTCATTCATTTGACGTCGATAACACTCCCCCTCACAATCTTGGGGAAATGCACAGGGAGTAGTTGCTGCAGAAGGCTTTGTAACCAGCGATGACGTTTGTGGCCTCATTACAATGACTTTGTTTACAAACTTGCAGGCAATCGACTAGATATGTTTTTACTATTTTAAGTGATATTCACTATCTATAGGTATGGATAGATATTGTTTATCCTTTAGTATGCTTTATGTATGAAGTCTTTTTCGTGCACTTAGACACAGTGCGTATGTGTCGGCTGTGCTCCTCAGATTGCAGGTGTATCCCCTGCACTCCTCGGTGATGTTGGAGGAGCAGAACGGTGTGTTCCTGATGCCCGTTCCCGGGTACAGGAAGGTAAGGAGCGAGTACTCCAGCCTGCCACGCAGACACCCAAAGCTCTCACTGTCCATTAGGGGCTGGAGTAGTCGATTTGGATGTGGGTATTATTAGTCTGACTGAAAGCCTTCCACAGAGTGATATCATGTTGTTTTGTGGTGTTTTTTAAATAATTGTCTCTGTAAATAATTGAATGAGAGTCCTTATTATGTGGATGCCCATCCCTGCTGTCCATGGCCTTGATGAGTCTCTCCCCGCCAGATCATCCTCTCCACCAACATCACTGAGAGCTCTATCACGGTTCCCGACGTCAAATACGGTACCGGCCCCGCGCCGCCACCCTTGCAGGACAGTCACAATGTCGTGGTGTGTTTGTGCACAATGGATGGGTTGTAGTGGTAAAACGATGCAATGTTCCCCCACAGTGATTGACTTCTGCCTGGCCCGTCAGATGGTGTGCGACAAAGAGACCAATTATCAGTCCCTTCGCCTCACCTGGGCCTCCAAGACCAACTGCAACCAACGCAAAGGTACTGGACACACAGACACACACACAGACAGACAACACAGACAGACAGACAGAGAGACAGTTGCACGCTGCAGATTAAGAGGATATGTCACACTGAGAGCTAGTGCTAGCCGGTATGGATAATGTGTTATCCGCGATGGAATTTTACACAACCTCCATAAATATCATAATTTCTAAAGAGTCAAACTGAATCAAACATTTCATTGAAGTACATGGACATAAAAAAAAGCATTTCTCTCTAATCTTTCAACCCTCATATCCTGATCATTTTTAAGGGCATGTCTATATTTTATGGCGGTACGAAACCATTCAAAAACGACATATTGCAATACTGTACATGATCCTCATCCCTTGTTCCCTGCTGACACGCGGCCAGGCAGGGCAGGCCGCGTGTCTAAGGGCTTCTGTTACAGGCTGATCACCAAGGACTTCTGGGAGAAGGACATCCCAGAGTGCATGATCCCTGAGATGCTGGTAAGAAGGCCGCTCAGATGAGTCCACCAGTAACTCAAGCGGGCGCGTTGTGTGCGTGGTGTTGAGGATGTCTTTGTGTTCCCCGTGTGTCTCAGGTGGCCCCTCTGGCCCACGTCATGCTGAAGGTGAAGCTCCTGGACATGGGGAACCCCCGCGTGCTCCTCTCCACGGCTCTCTCGCCCCCAGACCTCAGTCACATCGTCAGGACGGTGCTGCAGCTCAAAGAGGTGCTGAGCGGGCCTCTGCTCCAGCGGGGCCCCCCTGAGTTACAGCACAACATCACGGGGGGGGGATGTGGTGCAGAGAATGGGCCAGACGCTAGGATCGGGGGTTTACACCCCGCTTCCCAACATGTTCTACCGAAGAGCACACATTGTTGCGGCTGAAGCGTTCGGGGTTAGGGGATTTTAATGCATTTGTACAGTGGCCAGTCTACACGGTTTTCATTCAAGACCTTAACAAAGGTTCTTGTGTCACCGCTTGCGACCAATTGCGGTTTGTCTTTGCCAATGACGTGACTCTGCGTCCAGCAGCCTGATTGATGGAAACAAATATGTGTAAATGCTCTGTTCACCCATCAGACCCCCCCCCCCTCCCATTTCTCAGAATGGTTCAGGTTATACATGCTCTTGGCAGCGGTGAACGCTGGGTGTGTGGCGGACCGACCGTCCAGCTCTGTCACAGCGCGTTACGAGATTTACACTGGACATGCTGTGTCAGGAGCCACCCGTCAGGGAGAGTTAGCACTTAAGCGGGGTGTCTGCCACGGTCAGGTGTTGAGGAGAATTTGTGATAAATCATCATATCCTCTGACCCAGTCTGCAGCCCTGTGGCAAGCAAATGTAGACATTCGCTTTCAGTGTTGGAACTCAATGACTGGAGTTTAGTATTTAATTGCTGCATGTTAACGTTGCAGGGTGAAGAGCACGAGGTGTTTATATCTGTGTGAATGTGTTTCTTTATGGCACGGTCAAGACCACGCCCGTGCCAACAAACATGTCTGCCTTTACAGATGGGGGTGCTCGCTGCCAAAAGCGACGGTCTGCACGGCAACGACGACGGCGAGCTGACGTTCCTGGGCAGGGTGCTGGCCCACCTCCCCGTGGACCTCCACCTGGGCAAGATGGTCGCTCTGGGCCACGTGTTCGACTGCCTGCGGGAGAGCCTCATCATAGGTGGGTGAGGGCGGCGTCGATAACCGCGGCCGGGCGACGCCGCCATGCATCGAGTGTGTTCTTGCCCGCCGCCCGACCACACTGACTGCTGGCTCTTGTCATCCCTCAGCGGCGTGCCTCTCTCTCAAGAGCTTCTTCGCCATGCCCTACCCACAGCAGCTGGCAGGCTACAGGTAGGCCCCTCCCGGCAGTCATGTTGGCCCTGTGTCTGCACGCAGACCTATCCGTAGATCGCTTTTGAGGTGATGTAGTGACGGGATGTTTAGTCACTGAGACGGTGTGACAGACTTACGGCTGCGTGGAGCAGTAGCCAGAAAGTCCCAGGGAACGTGTCACTGAGCTGAGTCACATGGGGGGGGGGGGTCACGCACGTAGCGATCAAACCCAGCGGCACAACTGTAGTCTGTAGGCTAGAGAAGCATTTCTTTGTCATACTGAAAGCCTCTTTCAATCCCGACAGCACTCAATACAGCAAATACAAACAGCAAAGCGTGTGGTGTCTGTGGCTGAGGCCTGTGGTACAGGCCTGGTCGTGCGCCCTGTTCACAAGTCACAGGCACCGCTGGTCACTGCAATACATACACATACTATACATATACATGCTATACATACACATGCTATACATACACATGCTATACAGACCAGGCCCAAGAGGCGCTTGGGCTGAGGATATTACCAAAGCTTGAGTTGAGGTTCTGCATAAGAAGTCACCCAATGACCCCTTTTATCTTAAGTAGTGGTCGTGTTTGGCTGTCCAGGAAGGACTACAATAGCTTCAAATCAATATTGTATGTATGACGTTCTTTACTTGGACTTTCAGGTCAAAGCTGGGCTTTGCTAATGGCATTCCAAGTGATGCCATAGCTTCCCTCAATGCATTTGAGGTAGGTTTATTTGATTTGAAGTTGAACTCTCGTAGAGAGTAGAAAGCGTTTTCTCTACCTGTGTATTTTTGAACTTGTGAAATGCGTTTTTGTACTCATTCTGCCAGGCGTGGCACTCTGCAAAGACGAAGGGACAACTGCGAAACCCAAAGGTGAACATGTACACATGTAACTGATCATTTGTGACCACCAAAGTGTTTTTAATATTGGTAAAATTCAATTGCAACTTTTAAAAGCCAATCTCTTGACATCTCTGTACATTTTAAAAAGGCATGCATTCGTGTTGTGTGGGGGCGCAGTGAGCACAATGGATGATGTTCCTAATTTGCCAAATGGCATCATCAGGTTGCGAAAGGCTCCTTTAAGCCCTTTTGAGGCACTTTGCTGTCCTCCAAGTACTACTGAAAACCACATCAACACAGCTAGTACACTGTGACCTGCTGTGGTTGGTTGTGATGTGCTCAGAGTGCGTACTTGACTCCCTGCTCTGTGTGCTTATGGTTAACTTTCCTGTGAAGGACGAGGTGGACTGGGGAAAGGAGAACTTCATTCAGGTCAAAAGGATCAGAGAGGTACACTGGAACAGGCCTGTATCATCAAGAAACGTGATGTAGCACACAGTAAGACAGTGGTGAATGCCCTTTCCATGGTCGGCACGTTGAATGGGAATATGTCACCATGCCTTTTGTGCCAGTGCAGAAAACAATAGTTTATTATAATTTCTCTGTCTGTAATACACTCGCTCACAAAGCATGACTTTTGCCAGATGCTGTTCCTGACCTTTTCACATGCAACAGTCAGTGATTGAAGGGATGTGCTGTTTGAATTAGGCAGTGTCTTTGCTGAAATGGCACATGAATGCAAATCAGACTTAAAAAAAAAAAGAAGATAAATAGATAACATAACGTTGGGTAATGCAGATCACAGTTTGAGTGAGTCTTCTTTTTATTTGACCTATAGAAACATTTAGATCATTCCAGAGTGGCAGACATTATTTACATTAATTACATTATTAAATGCTATATCGGCTTTGTAGTCTTGTTGACCTCAATTGGCATCGCTGTCAGGGTTCAAGGACAGGAATACATTATCATTATCATTGTCATCATTATCATTAAGGCTTTGGATAAGAACATCCATGCATTTAGTAACATTATCATTATGATGGTATTGGGGGCGAGGACGGGGTGAGGTTGTACCAGCTGGTCCTCTTAAGTGATGGCGACCTCTCCACCCTCAGGTTTCGGAGCTTTACGAGGACCTAAAGAAGCGAGTTTCCCAGTTTAACATGCAAGTGTCGGAGAGCCCTCCACCCCTGGACTACACCAGCATCCACAGGCGGAAATTCATCATCCAGGTGAGAGATGGGCCCGGACACTTCCTCCCTCCAAGTTGTTCCTCGACGAGTAGAACTTTAGCTTCACTCTAAATTGAGCTTTCAGACCTGAGAGTTGCCAGACATGCTATGTCTTTTTACCTGAGTTGTGTGGCTCATTATGCTCAAGAAGCCCTGTGAATGATGGCAGATGGACACCGTGTACCCCTTAGATATCTGTCTCCCCGACAGGCATGTTTTACATGGACTGGAAGAATGTCAGGAAGAATGTGTACAGAGACAGAATGCCACTTGCAGATCAGAGGACTAAATATAATTTCAAGTATATATAACTTTCTCAATACAAATGCAACCAAATAGATCATCTACTGATGGATCTGCTCATTTCCCATCATTTTGTAGGTGGTCATCGCTGGTGCCTTCTACCCCAACTACTTTTTGCAGGGTGGAGTGGATGAGGACATGGCCACCAGAGACTTGTGTGGGCATGACCCCAAAACTACAGTCATGGTATGTAATAGAGTGATGGCAAGCAAAACAATGCCAGCAAGAAACGGAATCAACATGTGTGATGTCTAACTCTCTGCCCTACATACAACTCACTTCACAAGGAAGGTTAATTTAGCACCAGTAACATGACAATGTCTCCTCCAACTGGCAGCATGCTGCCACTGCATCTGTGCACAGATATGGATGAGCGTCGATCAGTGAAGCCTGGTGACTTTAGAAATCTTAACATTCGTGTCTATGGAGTATTTATTCATCCAATAAGAAGACGTTCCTACCCTCACCTATGGTCACGAGCTGTGGGTAGTGACCGAAAGAACGAGATCGCGAATACAAGCGGCCGAA
>JAOPUI010075863.1:0-10023 GCA_027123135.1 Urophycis floridana
GGGAGAAGGACGCCCCTGTCATGCAAAGTCCGCTGCACTTTAGGATGATAACATCATATCCTGTGTTTTATAAAACTGTGGAAGACTTGATGGGCCTCATCATGGGGCCAGTCTTTGAAGACCCAGCAGCATACAGGGAGGATGTTCTAAAAATCCACATCCCTCCGGACCTGTCTTCAGAGTTTGAACATCCAGAGAAGGAGGAGTTGATCGCCAGCTATGTCTCTCGCTTCAATCTGGGGGAGGCAGTCTGAAATCCACATATTGTCCTTGGCAGTCAGGAAACTCCACGAACATGAAGGACCACACATGACGGGATGGCAACCCTTATTCTGCGTCCAAGGAATCCCCAGTTACCTTTAATGACTAAAAGTTGAACATTGTATTGGTTAGTAAGTTAAATGGTTCTGTCAGACAAAGTACAATTGTCACATTTCCTGGTGGCTGAAAATATGTTCAGTTTTATTTCCATTTTTGCTTTGTGTAATACATATTTTTTTGTATTTCTAAATGTGTTATGTGAGTATGTTTGCTACTAGCTGTATTTGCAGACAATAACCATACATAAGAAAGAAAGCAATCATTATTGGGACATTGTCCAATTATATGTATTGAGAAGAATTACTCTTCTTCTAGGCTAGTGGTAAAAAAAAAACACCTAAGACATAAAACATACTACTCATACTGCCCCGTAGCTGTAAAAGCCCATGGTCAGCTCTGTAGATGTTAAATGCTTTTTGGAGAGTGTAAACATTCAGGCACTCTGGATGTAAACATGGATGATGCATTGATACATTGGGGCATTTCCTACAGCTGCTGCAGACGTTGTGTGACCTAATGTGACCTAATTTATGATGTAAGGTGAGTAAATAACTGTGCTATGGTAGGACAGTGGCTAGCATATGTAAATAAGTGAGTTCTATGGTACAGCTCCTTTCCCGCATTTCCATCACAGCCTCGTCGGCCTTGTCAAGTTGTCAATGGCCATAGTAGGCTACTAAACCAAATAATATTGAAACCAAATACTACTGTAAACCAAATAATATTATTATAGAGTGGAGCTTTGCTTTAAACATGCCAAACTCACGTGCACGCGCGCACACCTGGAACAAAGTGTCCTGCATTTGGGGTTGAGAAAGGCGGCAACCCTAGTTAGGCTACATAGTTATAGGCTACATGGTAACAGACTGTAGGCTGACAACTAAAGAGAGATGGTGATAGCACAACAACAACAAATAAGTTGATTTAAAAGTTGACAAACCATTCAGAAACCACTTGCTGCATTCGTGGTGTTTGTGCTGGTGGCTCCTCTTCCTCTTGCTCTGGGTCCGACTCGGGGTCAAACATATGAGGTAGGATACTGTTTGTGGCCGTGGTTTGCGGTCGTTTTCATGTGTGATAAATGAGCAGTGTAAACATGGGATGGTGGGGTGTGGCCAGCAACAGCTTATTTAGCTTATCCGCTAATCAGCTGCTACTGGTCACCCCTAAAACAAAACTAAAAACCAAAGGTGACCGAGCCTTTGTGGCGGCAGGCCCTTGGCTCTGGAACAACCTGCCCTGGCACATCAGATCTGCAGGATCATTTAAGGTTTTTAAATCCTCCCTAAAAACGCACCTTTTCTCCCTCGCATTTAATCAAGCTTAGGTGGATACTTGGCAAACATATTAATTTAAACTTTAATTTATTTTATTCTAGTTTTTTCTTTTTATCTTATTCTATTTTATTGCATTGTATACATGTATTTTAGTATTTATCTTAGTATTTTGTTTTAATTCTTAACCTGTACAGCACTTTGGTCAACCCCAGTTGTTTTTGAATGTGCTCTATAAATAAAGTTTGAGTTGAGTTGAGTTGAGTTATTTGCATAAAAGTGACAAAGGCCAAAACGGCTCAATCTGAGAGGGACTGCAACTGGCAAGAATAGAGCTGATGAAGTCTTTTTATGTGAGAGTGATTTTGTGCAAATAACTTTGTGAAAATGTTTTGTATAGCCCATAGACCAATCTAACTTGCTTAAAAAGAGGTATAATATGTCCCCTTTAAGCATTTTGTGTGAGCTCATTTAAAGTAGGCACTATCTACTTTAGGGGTCAATGTGCAGGTGGTAGATACATACAAGTATCTTGGGGTACTTCTAGATAACAAACTGGACTGGTCTGCCAACATGTACGCAATCTACAGGAAAGGACAGAGTCAGCTGTACTTTCTGAGGAGGCTGTGGTCATTCAACGTCTGCAGCAAACTCCTTGAGATGTTCTACCAGTCTGTGCGCGCCAGAATCCTGCTCTATGTGGTGGTTTGCTGGGGAGGAAGCACCAAGAAGAAGGATGCCGGACAACTGACAGACTGGTGAGGAAAGCTGGCTCTGTGGTGGGTGCTGAACTGGAGTGCATCACTTCAGTATCTAACAAGAGGACCCTGATCAAACTGCTCACTATCATGGACAACGAAAGGCATCCGCTGCACAGCACCATCACTCAACAGTAAAGCATGATCAGCTGGAGACTACGCTCACTGACATGCAGGACCGACAGACTGAGGAAATCATTCATCCCCAGGGCTCTACATCTATATAACATGTCAATGAAAGGACTGAAATAGACTCAACCCATGCTCCTACCCCATTCCACATCACTGTAGAGAATGTTTACTGGCTATGTTAGCCAACACAAGGCCGCTTTAATGCACGGGCTTACCTGGGTTGAAGCCCAGGGGCCTCCCAAGTTCAGGGACCTCCCATGTTCAGAATCACGATGAGCTGAAAATGTCTTATTGTTTTGTAACTTGTCAGGTTTTCTGTCAATCACTCTAATCGCACGTTACATGGCTGCTGATTGATCCAAATAAGGAGTGACCCACGTGGCCCCGTAGCCTATGGCCCGTGGGCTCACCTATCAGAATGTCTGCAGTTAGTTTGGGGGTGTGTCGGGTGTCCGGTATTCCCTTTTTGATTGAGTGACAGTAGGCTAAGCGGAAAATGTCGGGGAGGACGTTTGAGAGTGGTGCCCAAAAAAATAAAAAATAAAATAAAGAAAGAGTTGCGTGAAAAGGAACTACTAAAGAGTATCCCTAAGCTCACTGGATGTTTTAAACATCCAGCTGCTGCTGCTGCTGACGATGGACCCAGCACCGGGGGGGAAGCCCGCTATGTCACACAAGTGGAGGAGCGGAGGAGGCTCACTAAACTCAGTAACTGAGAGTGTGTGCCCAGAGAATGGCTCTGTTAGTCACCGTCGGCCGGTAGTGTGTTTTGTTTTGCATGTAAAATATTTCGCGAGAACAAGGAAACGTCAGCGTTTGTTAGTGGGGGTTATTTTGACTGGAAATATGCTAATGATCGTGTAGCAGAACATGAAAGCTGTGACATTCACAGAAAAGCCATGATCGCTTACATCAATCGCTTACATTTTCATATCATTTGAAATCATACTTTCACACATTTTGGTTTTATTATCAAGTTGCTGTGTGTGGTTGTTAAATAAAGTGTCTTGTGTTTATGTTCAAGTGGGCTCAGTGATATGTTAATAACAACATTATGGTGTTTTCTGGCTCAAAGAGGGAAAACTCACTGTTGTATAAGAAAGTTATGCATTTTGTGATGTGGATTACCTCGATATTACACTTTTTATTTAACTTAAAAATTGAAAATGAGACTCTATAAATTGAGGGGACGGGGGGCCTACAAAACCTCTCAGCCCCGGGTCCTGACATTAGGCCCTGGTACGGCCCTGGGTACGGCCTACTGTCAAAGTTGCTGAGCAGTTGGCACTAACGTAGAGACCTCACATGTCATAACCAGTCACGGTCCACTGGGTGGCGCACTACCAAAGGACTACCAACGTTAAAAATGTAGAGAAAATAATACTCTTATTCAAGTACAACAACCATGATCTATTCAGGTAAAGTCAACTTTCTTTCTGTCTTTCTTAAGCCTACTTTTGTTTCTACTTTTTGTTGGTAGGAAAAACCACAACGGCCACCCTGAGAGTTTAGTCTGTAGGACTACAACTTGAATATGCCGCGACGTTTTTTTTTTTTTTTTATGACACAGCAATAATAGAATCATTGTTTGTAGGTAACCTGCTTAGGGTACATCATGAGGTCTGCGCGTTGGTGTGATCGCACTAACACGCACAGCTCTGAAGGCAGCTCAGCGCGTCAACAGGTGGCTGATCGGAACCAGGAGGAATTCTACACGGAGCTCAGTTCCGGGGGACGTGAATATAATTGTTCGGGTATCCACATGTGCAGTCCCCAGCGCCAAACTGAACTATTAACGCCTGAAAAAAAAATATAAATAACCAATTGTAAGTTTAGTGTGCGGCTGGCGCACTATGGACACACATCCTGCAATCGGTCGCACAGAGCAGATTTTGATATTCAAGAACAAAGTTGATAGATGTTTGAAATAAGAAATTATTTTCGCGATTTTTTCTTTTTTTTGGACCACCTGTATTGACCGTGGGCTACTCATCGATAAGGTACAGAAGACATCATTCATCCTTTGCACAGTCTGTGTCTGGCATTGCCAATTTGAGGCAATTTTCTTTTCATGTTAATGATCTGCTTTGATGATCCGCTTTTTTGATCTGATTCCAAAATGTTTTGTTGTTTCCTGGTTATTGTGTAACTCTTAAGTCGAATAGCTTTAGCTGCTGTTTTTCACATGACCCCGGAAAGATGAATTTTGCAGACATGAATGAAAGAAAATGGTAGACAATCAAAACTGTCAGAACTTTCTAACTAGGTGATACACTATAACAATTTTCTTGTCATAAGAAAATAGTTATCATAGTCATAGTAGGCCTATCTAGTTACGTTTATATGTTTATTACTTTATATGCACCTCTTACTGTTTACACTGTCCACAACAATTGCACATATTCGCGACCACCTTTTTATTGAGATTTCTTGTACTTATATTTTTATATATTTATATTTGCATGCTTGTCTAGCACCGGGGATCGAGGGAAACAGCATTTCGGTTTGTGTGTATGTCCTGTACATTCATGAAAACTGACCGTAAAGTTTACTTGACTTGACTTGACGTATATAGCCGGCATGGTATTGCGGTTGTGTTGCATCACGACATTCTCATCCCTTTGCAGTGCAGCCATGTCCAGAGGGACCCTCAGCCCTCCGGTCGGGTGCGCGGCCTCCGTGGACCCCCTCTACTTCAACCTGTGTGACCTGGGCGCCGTGTGGGGGGTGGCGGTGGAGGGCGTGGCGGCGACGGGCGCGGTGACGTCCCTCGTCCTGCTCGTCTTCCACGCGGGCATCCGGCCCTTCGTGACCAACGGGCACAGGAAGCGCATGCTGGCCTTGCAGAGCACGTTCACGGGCTGCACCCTGGGGCTGTTCGGCCTCGCGCTGGCCTTCGTCATGGGCCGCGACTTCACCACATGCGCCGCCCGGAGGTTCGTGTTCGGGGTGCTGTTTGCCGGCTGCCTCGCCTGTCTGGTGATGCACGGCTGGTGGGTGACCATGCTGGGCCGCGGGCGGCGGGAGGTCAGCTGCCGGGCGGCCTACCTGGGGGCCCTGGCCCTCTGGATGGTGGAGGTGCTCATCAGCGGAGAGTGGCTGGGCGTCAGCTTTGGGACAATGCTGCTCGATGACCCGCCCCCTGAATGGGCCGTGACCTGCGGCATCACCAACCAGGAATTTGTGATGGCACTCATCTACGTGATGGTTCTGCTGCTCGCCGCGGTGGTGATGGCCACATTGTCGCTCGCCCAGAAGGACACACAGTGGCGGCGGGACGGAGTCTTCCTCCTGGTGACGGGGGTCCTCACTGCAGCCATCTGGGGGGCCTGGATCGCCATGTACCTCTACGGGAATCGAGCTGTGGGGAGCGGCGCCTGGGATGACGCCACCCTCGCCATCGCCCTGGTGGCCAACGGCTGGGTGTTCCTGGTCTCATACGTCATGCCGGAAACCTGCTTTCTGAACGAGAGTGGCGCAAGCCCCAAGGAGGAGCGGCCAGACGGAGCCCAGGTTGTGTGCCCTGCAACAAGCAGCCAGGAGTTTGGACCCGCCCAGAGCCAAGTCCACCAGAACATGCACTTGGACAACGCGGCCTTTTCTATGGAGGAGCCCAGTGCAGGTGCAGTTTGTTAAAAGAAGTACCAGATGATTTGTTGTTCATAGTCACTTATAATTTGTGTATTTGACCAGACAAGTTTGCTCAGCTAATGCCAATCAATGTCCCAAATGCATTCAGATCTGCATTGTTCATTTGCCATTTTCTCCAGACCGTCTCTGAAGGAAAACATGTGTCTGGTTATTGAATACAATCGCAGCCTCCATCTCCATTTATGTATTTTATGAAAGCCACTGAAACTTGTAGGAAACCTCAGTAATCAAATTGAGTTCTTGGCAAAGAGTAACAGAAGCTGTTTCTGTGATAAAATAAAAAAAGAACATATATTATGCATCCATTAGACATGCATGCTGCCCATACAGGCAAACATCCAAACCAGGCAAAAATCCGAGATTGTTCGTTGGGTTAATATCTTGGGAGAGATTGATAATGCTTGTTCCTACAAATGCACTAAATTCAGACGCTGCCACTGTTACAGATAAAAGTCCAAATTGCCTCGATCCATGTTATTACTCGGCATCAATTTGGAAACCTCACCAAAACCCACTGGGGCCAAGTCAGACCAGCCCTGTCTCTTTATCTGGAGCACAGATATTTGCCGCAGATTTGCAATGTACAACTGTTGCTCGTAAAGCGATGCAGCGCTAGCACCAGCCCCACACCAAAGAGAGATTTTCATCTCATGATGCAAGTCGCAGGGCTTTCTGCAGCCGCTAATTGTTTGTCGTCTAAACCCCCTGTCTGCATTGTTGTTGTTGTGTTGCACGCCAGAACCAGAGCAGCCCGGGGCCACGGACGGGCCCTATATGGGTCAGCTGAGGCGTGGCGTGTACCAGCCTACAGAAATGGCACTGATTCGCAAGGGCTTGACCTATGTGAGTGTTTTTTTTCACGTTGCAGTCCAACCGCATTTACACATTTAAACTTTGAAAAGGAATAATAATAATAATAATAATTGTGTGTGTATGTGTGGTTTTCCCCACAGAAGGAGTTCCATCAGAACACAGGACTCCAGATGTCCCCAGAACCTTTAAGCGATGACCCCCTTCCTAGCTTAGCTTGGCCCCTTCCTCCTCCTACTGGGCTGCCAGACGCAGAGAGTGTGAGTAACCCCCCCCCCCCCACACACACACACACGGACACTGACACACACACCACACACACACGGACACTGACACACACACCACACACACACACACACACACACACACACACACACACACACACACACACACACCAACCCCCCCACAGGCCATGTGCAAATGATTCGCTTGTGGCAAATGTTACCAAATGTGCAAATGATTTTAGTATTAGTGCAGATTATTGGTAATCTGTTTCCTGTTTTCTTCCCCTCCTCAGGGAAATGGTTGGAACAAGAAATTGTTACCGTGATTTCTCAGCGATTTGGTCCACTTCCCCCCCTTGCAACATTTGGGTGCTGTTTACTTGTTGTTGTTAGTCTATTGGGCTAAATGCAGAACGTTTTCCAGAGACGTGGAGAAATCACAAAGCAATCTTCCCCTTGGGGTTCTGAGTAATTTTCAATCAACGTGTCAGCAGGGTTTCACCATCGACTGCCAGCATCACCTCGCATCGCATGAATCATCGCATTTTGAGGGACTAGTTTCTGCCGGTAACCTAGGTAATATCAGTCCGCCGCTGCCGTAGCCTCCTACCAGGAAGTGTAATACTGCTGCTGAGACACAAGTACCTCAAAATGCAATGCAATGCAATGTTGGTTTATTTCTAACGTTATTCTATCAACACAGACATTTACATCGACATTTACAACGTCTGACGTCATAATTAATTTGCCTCGGGTGTACTGTGGTAAGACTGTTTTTATTAACAGGCTAGTAGAAACCGTTGACTTGCGCACCATCTGTTGGCTGCTTGATTGTGACACTTTTAAGTCGTTATCTTGTAACATGATTCATTCTGACGCCGTTCGCATTAGGTTTTCAGATGTTGGTTTCAACACATTAAAATGAGATGATACATAACAATCTGGTCTTCTTTGTCAAGTAAACCTGATAAGGATGAGCATTGAAAATGCAACCAGGCGTGGCAAGTCCCACGGCGTTAAAAGTGAAGGACCTGTGAAACTGAACAAAGGCATCTGCGAGGACAGCTACGTCCCTTGTTCCAGTTTTCAACATCTGTCGTTTCTACGACAACCGCAGACGCGTTTGGCTGACGGTCACCAGTTCACGTGGTCACAAGTTAATACGGAACACCTGCAAAGCACTTCTGGATGTGTTTTGTTTTGCAAATTGAATTAGTACGGTAGTCGTTCCTAGTGACTGTATCTTTTATAGTTATGTAACCCCTCGAGTTTGGCTTTGTATACACATGTAATGCAAATGAATGGAACCTTTCCACCATGACATTTATGACACGGTGTAAAAAACAAAACTAAAACAACAAAGCCTGAGCTGTGTTTGTCACACTGCCATCGTTCTGGCTGACGTGAATGTCGCTCGTCAAACGAAGCGTGGAGGAAGAAAGAATTATTTACATTTGGTTTGTCTTTGCGAACTTGGACAATGAAGCCCAAGAGCGAGCGGTGGCTGCCTAGCAGCGTCTCTCTCTCTCTCTCTCTCTCTCTCTCTCTCTCTCTCTCTCTCTCTTGGTGTCTTGGATTACTGGTATGCTAAAGTTAAATGGTGTCTGAGGAGGCTTTATCACTCTGAGCAGTTGTCAGTTATTCAGTAATGCTGACCTTTGACCTGACCAAGTTCTACATCAAGCCGAGACCCATGTCATTAACCATACAGATTTAGGACGGGTCACTTACTGAAAATGTAAGTTTTGTGTTTCATTGATTCCATGAACTTTTGGAAGACACCCTGGTGAAGAAGTTTTCCAAATGTGAGCAGACATCTTTGAGTCATCTTCTACCAAAGCACGCCTTAAAGGGTTTGAGGCCTTCATGTCATCATCAAGAACAGGTGAAAAGCACAGTAATTCATAGTAGTTAGTATCATGGGGTAGTCTATAATTAATTAAAGGAGACAAGGATGTAAAGGACATTTAAATGACTTATGCTTACTGGGTAAAGCAAAACATGTCATGTATTTGCAGTGTTTGGTGGTTGCCAATGGCAATATTCAAAAGCCTCATCATTATAAAAGGAAGTGGTAGAGAAGACAGAATGCAAGGGATTTGCATACGTGAACAGCTGCTGACATAAGTTAAATTGTGTTCTCTGAGAAGCAACATAGAGCCCACCAACAACATGTAATTCATTCAGTTTTGGAAGACGGTTCCACAATAAAGCCAGTGGATTTGTGCTACGTTATAGCGTTTAATAACCAATGAGCGTAAACAAGAAGGCGGGTTTGTCTTTACAATAGGTTACAAACAATCATTTTAAAACCAAACTGTGTGAACAGCTATTAACACCAAGCAAGTGAGCACAGACGGGATGCTGTTCAGTGAAGCTCTCTCCACTTGAACAGCGTCAACATAATAGGAGTCCAACTCCCTTTCGAGGAGACTGCCACCTAGTGGGGGTGCCAAAATACGAATTCCGTATTCCGAATTCCGATTTCCACACCGTCAGAGAAGACGGCTGCTACTGCTGCGGAAAATGACGGTCAGATCTGTTACCGATCACGTGATGAGTTCATAATAAATGACAATTCACTGTCGAAGTAATCTTGAAGGCCGCCCACTTGAAGTTTTGCGGGCGGCTGTACGGTCCAGGTCACCAGAAGGTCAAGATGGATGCTGTGGGCTGCGCACACCAAACTGGGAGCCTCCATCCAAGTGGCCCGGAGTGGCTCGCTGGTCAGCCCTCCACCAGTCCCACGGCCACAGTTACATTTCACGTCAGGATAGGGGAGTGTGTGTGTGTGTGTGTGTGTGTGTGTGTGTGTGTGTGTGTGTGTGTGTGTGTGTGTGTGTGTGTGTGTGT
>JAOPUI010075923.1:0-10015 GCA_027123135.1 Urophycis floridana
TAACCCCGGTTCTTAGAATAATATGAGCGAGGTGTCTCGCCAGACGACCCTTCTTGCTGGGCGGTGAGAAGAGGTTTGCTTATTGAATTGGGGATTGGAGTGTTACCTGCGCGCACTTTATATAGTAGGCAGGACTACTGTGCGGCGCGGATGCACTTGCACCGGCCAATCAAGATTGGCGTATTGAGATAAATGCTTCTATCAGGGCTGTAGGAGGCTGCATCCCATAGCAAGACACCTCGCTCATATTATTCTAAGAACTGAGGTTATGTTAGATAACCAAAACGTTTCAACCCACCTCTTGAGCTGCTCAATTCAGAAAACCTCGAGCCAATTATTTGTGGCAAACACATGAAATGTACCTATTATTAGACATATCATTTCTAAATGACAAGGTTGTTTTGCGTCAGGATTATTGGCAATAATAAAGTATGTTTGTTTGGGTTTGGCAGGACGCTGCAGCACATCCAGGAGAGGCTACGAGAGGAGCACTCTCTACAGCATGTTCTCTTCAAGTCTCTAATAAAAGACTCTCCCAGCTCTCTACCCCCCAGGTACAACAGCTGCTATTTGCCAATATATATATAGAGGTATTTAGTAGGGGTGTAACGGTACACTGAAGTCACGGTTCGGTTCATACCTCGCTTTAGACATCACGGTTCGGTACGAGTTTGGTACAATGGAGGGAAAAGAAAAAACAGAAATGCAGATGGCAATTCTTTTTTTATTGTGAATGTCTCAGGTTGAACCACCGAGTGGCATTCAGTCTGAGCTAGCTGCAACAGCCTGACCTGTGTAATCTAAACAATAAGTACCCCACATCATCTCCAGACTATCTGTAACTTGTAAACAACATAAGACAGTCAGCTATAAAACTGAAAATGCAGCATGTCTTATTTATGAAAGTGCAAAGTAAATATAATAACAAAACAGCCACTTAGGCTAGATTTAAACATTCTGTGCTTAAACACAACCTTCCCCCACAAAAGATCAAATAAAGTAAATAAAGTATTATTGCTATTAAGTGTTTTGTTGTATATGCCAGGGACTATAGTTTGGCTCATATGTGGACGGGAGGGCATGTTGTAATGAGGTTCGAGCACATGTGACAAATACTTGAAACCAGGTTCCTCTACCAGTGAATACGGCGCATTGAAGATGACATAAATTCCGATTGCTTCAGTAATTTTTTGGCCCTATTTGTGTGTGTATCTAAAGGCTGGTGAAGCACTGTAGGGAGGAGAAGTTGGACGGTTGTTTTTGGTCTCGTTCCAGTGATTGGCACATCTGGGTGATGGCGTTGGATATGCGTTGGCATGTTGGATGTATTTCCACTCACATACCCAACAGCTGCTCAACAACGCCCACACACAGTCCTCGTCTTATCCGCCACTCGCTCACCTGTATTACTGTAAGTGACTGGGAAACCAAAGTTTTCCCACACTTGCGACCTCAATGAGGCGGGCGGGTCCTCTAACTCTTGTGGGTCACCACCACTCACCATCCTCGTCTTTAGTGCTGCCTGCTATCTCTGACTGACTCACTTACTCCACCGTCGACCTGACAAAAAACTGTAGTACCAGCCAGAGGGCGGAGCTCGGCTGCCTAGGCGCACATCAGGGCTGCAGTTTAGTTGTCCCTGATGAACTCACACATCTAACATTAGTTCTATTCATTCATTTGCACGTCAGTTTTAATTAATTTTATACCGTGTATTCTCCGTGTAAATCCATGCACCGAACCGTGACGTCCGTACCGATTCGGTTCAGTATGAATACATATGCCGTTACAGCCCCTAGTATTTAGCCATTTAACAGATGCTTTCATCCAAAAACATTTGGAGCTATTTCAGATGCATGTAATTTAGGAGCAGGTAGGATGTCTTGCTCAGGAAATGCTGACCGGTAGGTGGCAAGGGGATTGACCCCAGATCCTTCTTTCCGCTTTGAGACCCTAGCCACTAAAAAGTGACATTTAGCTGATGCTTTTGTCCAAAGCGACTTACAATCAGTACATTTGTGGGGTTCGACATGTGGAGGTGGGGGATCAAGGGGATCGAACCGCTGACCCTATGGTTAGTGGACAACCCACTCTGTCCACCCGTTCTATCCACTGAGCTACTGCCACCATTACTACACAAGCTTAGAGGGTGAATACAGAGATGGGTTATTAAGGAGCTGGTATGGGTTTAGGAGCATTGTCTGTATTTACTGTCGATCAGAAATTGGCATGAGTTGTAATCATGGATTAACCCCACCCCTTCGAATTTTTAAGGGGATACACCAAGATATCTGAAAATTGGCATTCGCCTGTCTTACAAAGATTTGTGTCCAGAAGAGGAGTTGGTATTTGATGATGTCTGTTAGCTGCTTTCATTGTCTTGCAGAATTATAGTAGCATAACTCTTGTTCATGTATGGGGAATACACTTTTAATTTCCAAAGCTTTTCTTATGTGGTGGGGTAACCTGTCAGTAGTGCATTGAAGGTAGCTTCTAATCACAGCAATACAAATTGTGCAGAATTATCTGGTAGACAAACTACAATCTTGTTTGAATAAGCGACTATTTGAAACACATTGGAACTTTTGTAAAGTAACCAAGAAGTGTATTCCCCTCACACAAACAGGAGCTAGCCTACTGTAAGTAGCCAATGGAAGCGTCTTTTGGATATCAAATGCAAATGTCCAGGTGCACAGTGATGAATTTAGAATCAAACGAATCAAATCTAGGTAAGACAGGCAAATGTCAGTTTTCAGATATCTCTGTAACCCATACCTGCCGCTTAAAAGGGAGAAGCGGTGTTCATTTAATCTCGCACCACCAATAGTGATTACATTTAGTGAATGGGGGGAGAGTAATGTTTTGTTAATGTTTTTGGTAATGTCTCCTTTGTTTGTGTGATCTCTGTAAGATCTCTATTTTGTTGATGTTTGTCTAGGGAGGACCAGCCTACACAGCCCCCAGCAGCCTGCAGAATACATGGACACCTGTATGTGAATAAGGTGGCTGGAAACTTCCACATCACTGTTGGAAAGTATGTAAATACTACTAATTGTGTATCCAAATACTTGGTATTTGTTAGGGACGGGTCAGAGTAATCAGTTATTCAATTATGCGTTCGATGGTCAAAGATATTTTTTTCTTTTTTTAAAAACACCACTTAGTGCAGAATGGGGAGCGGAACGGACTTCTGATGATATGAGCCAACAATGTCAAAGTCCCGTGCAAGTTCCACCCTGGCACACTTCAAACAAATAGAAGACAATTGAAATGGAGATTTAGGCGGCTGCAGATGCGTGGACTAGAACTGGTGAACGCTATGAGACGTGACTCCGCTCAGAGAATCACAGAGGGGCAGGTTCCGTTTAGAAACATTCATTGGAGGAAGAATGCCGTTCTAAGGGGAAACATGATACATTTATATTAATAAACTAATAATTCTCAAGCATTTGCGATATAAATATGCACACACATAAGCTGGGGCAGCAGTAGCTCAGTGGGTAGAGCAGGTCATCCACTAATCGTAGGGCCGGCGGTTCGATCCTCTTGATCCTCCTCCTCCAATTCTCCACATGTCGAACCCCAGAAATGTACTGATTGTAAGTCACTTTGGACAAAAGTATCTACTAAATGCCCCTTTTATCATACTTGTCTATGAATGTCCCCGTATTCATAAACGAGTATTATTTACGATATTAACATAGCTATCTCTGTAGCGTGGCCGGCTATGAGGGGGCTTATCCCGGGCAATACAGTCTCAAAAGGCATAAACAGTGAAACCTCTGATTATTCAAGTTATTGGACAGAGAATCTGAGTTATTGCCCTTGCTAATATTTGAATACATGTGCTTCATCAATGTGATGATGTTCACGCCAGGAGGATTCTGATTGTTTTCATTGTAATGTGAAACTGACCTTTTGACCCCACAGGGCTATCCCACATCCCAGAGGGCATGCTCACCTGGCAGCCCTCGTTAGTCACGACTGTAAGTTCAGAATATATGAGGATTACTGCTATAGAAGTTGGAATACTTTCAAATGTATTATACAAATGTATAGACATGTACAAGAGGAGAGAAATTCAGTGGCATAAATCTAGTTTACAAGAAAAACCTATCCAAGTATGTTCTGTAACTTTTGGGGAGTAATGCAAAAATATTCCCAAACATACTTGTATGTAGACAGAATTAGTAATAAAAAAACCTCTGTTTTTCCAGCCTACAACTTTTCCCACCGTATTGACCATCTGTCTTTTGGAGAAAAACTGCATGGAACCATCAACCCCCTGGACGGGACGGAGAAGATCTCCCCTGACCGTAGGTTGACCCCCGGGACCCAGCAAACTATTGTCCTTGAATTTGTTTCCCTCATAACCTTGTAAGAAATGTAAAGGCACCATATGCAAAATTCAGATTTTCATTTGTCATTGTATTACCCGGGCTTGTTGTGTAATGACTAGCATAATCAATGCCTATCTCTGTTCAGATAACCACATGTTCCAGTACTTCATCACCATAGTTCCAACCAAACTCAACACCTACCAGATCGCCGCTGACACACACCAGTACTCTGTCACTGAGCGCGTACGTGTGGGTGGTTGGGTGTGGGTGTGTGCATGTGCGTGTGCATCTTCTAAATGCAAAGAAGCACACGATAGTAGAAAATCACCTATTGAAGGTATGCATATACCAGTCTCCTATCTAGCAGTGTGAGCCCCAAACACGGTTTCAGTCTTTTTAATACACCCACAATTATTAGGCATGTTGTATTTTTGAGGATCAATTTTATTGTTGAACAAATACAGTGCTCAGTCAATCCCAAATGTTAATAAACCTTATATCTGAATATTTTAAAAAGTAAAACTGAGATTTTGGCTTTCTTTGGAGAATATCCATTTGTGCATAATTATTGGGCAGCTATTAGTGTGCAGAATTGTTAGGCAAGTAAATCCAAGTTATGCAAGGGTTTAGGTCAGGTGAGGAACGGGGCCATGTCATAATTCTTTCTTCTTTAAGGCCTTTGCTGGCTAGCCCATGCAGTGGAGTATTTGGATGCATGTGATGGAGCATTTTCCTGCACAAAAATCATGGCCTTCTTGAAAGACGCAGACTTTTTCCTGTACCACTGCTTAAAGAAAGTGTCTTCTGTAAACTGGCAGTAGGTTTTGGAGTTGATTTTAAGTCCATCTTCAACCCAAAAAGTTCCAACTAGCTCATCCTTAATAATACCAGCCCATACCAGTACCTCACCTCCACCTCCTTGGCCCATTTTGTCTGAGGGAAAGAACCTGTCTAATAATTATGCAATTATGCACACCTTGGGTGTTGATCTCTTTAGGTCACACCCTCATTGCACAAATGCACATCACCTGATATGTTTAATTCCAATAAGCATTCAAGTTTATATAGCTTGAAGTTGGAAAATGTGCATAAAAATGATGATATGGTCAAATCACTGACTTGCCTAATAATTGTGCGCACAGTGAACAGTTTCACCCCAGAAGGCTTTTGTCTTTAAGGAAAGGAGGCACAGTCTCCCCCCCTCTCCGCATTGCAAATACACTTCAATTGATTTGAATTTGATTTGATGCACTTTTTGCATCAAAGTGGGAGATTTTTTACCAAAAGGCCAGTTTCCTGTGTTCTTGCCAAACATAAGGGAGGGGTGTGTGTGTGCTGTGATTCCTTGAGTTCATACTCAGCTTTTGGTGTCTGTTGCCCAGGAGAGGCCTATCAACCATGCCGCAGGCAGTCATGGTGTGTCTGGGATCTTCATGAAGTATGACATCAGCTCCCTGATGGTCCGTGTCACAGAGCAACACATGCCACTCTGGAAGTTCCTGGTCCGACTCTGTGGCATCATCGGAGGAATCTTCTCCACCACAGGTATAGATCAGCAGGACTCAAGACTAACATTTTCAACTGTTTCATTTAGTTGCACCCTAACAAGTTTGGTTGAAGGTGGTTTTGTTGCCCATGAGAGTGCTCACACCAGCACTGCATACAGCTGCACCATAACTTCCAGCACAAATGTATAATTGAAGCCCATATATTTGAGGGTTTGTTGGGGAAAGGTCCAGTCAACCCTATCAAATGCTTTCTCAGCATCTAAGCTGAGAAGCAATGAAGGAGTATGCCTTTTGGCGGCAATTGCTTGCAGGTTTAAGAGCTGTCTATTTGAAACTTATCTGGCTTAACAAGTTTGTTTGTATTTTTGTATCCTCTTCACTATAATTGAAGTATTTTCAGGTATACACATAAGAGGCTGATTGGACGGTATAATGTACACTGGGTTAGGTCTTTGTGGATAATAATTATTATTGTTGCTTCTGACTATGACCCGGGCGGATCCCCCTTTGTTAGTGCATAGTTATAAACCTTGCATAAAACTGGGGTCAGCTCATTCACACATTTTTTGTAGTATTCTCTTGGGAAGCCGTCTATATCTGGAAACTTGTTGTTTTTGAGTTTTAAATATTTTCTTTGTCGGTGATTGGCATGGAAAGCATGTTAGCCTCATTTGATGTTAACCCATAAGAACCCAGACCCATTTCTGCTTAAAGGGAAGTGATGGGGATATACCACAGACCAAGTGGAACACAGAACACATTTCTGTTTTTTTCTAAAATACTACCACTTCTGCTTGGTACCACAAATTAGCCTTTTTATTTGCATTACCACAATCAATATATATCAAATGTGTGACTTTAGTTATGCTGTTTAAACAACCTTTTTCAGATTTACGTCATGTTACAAAATATGCAAACTGAATAAAAAAGGGTAACACTGCCTCTTTGGGGAAGTCATATCCTGGCCTTTTTGCATATTTATTCACAAATATCTCAGTGTAAAGTGTACAAAAATGAAAAATACATAGCTCAGCCAAATCTTGTGGTTCAGTCATTTAGCATCCATTAATTGCACAATTTTGGGGCAAAGAAGAATAAATATGACCAAAAAGCGATATCTAGATTGTGCATTCCTATGCACAATAATAATAATATGATGAAAAGCGATATCTAGATTATGCATTCCTATGCACAATAATAATAATATGACGAAAAGCGATATCTAGATTGTGCATTCCTATGCACAATAATGAGTGAATCACTCTACCTACCCGAGTCAGTTGAGTGGTGCAGGTTAGGAAGCTCTTGTGAGCTGCGACTAGTAATGAGCAAACCACTCCCTACTCTGATCTTTCACCCGACTCTGACCTTCAGTCTGTTAGAATCCCTGACTCACCATCTCGAGCATGATATGCTATGTACCTGGATGAGCGAATAACTCCCTACCTACCCGAGTCATGCGGAGTGACGCAACTGACTTGAGTGAATGGTCACTAAGGATCCGTGATTCTTGGGTTATTTTAGTGTTCCAGGTGAAAGATACAAGAAGGGAGTGATTTGCTCATTACGACTGTGGCGGTCACGGAGTGACAGTGTCTGTGCTGCTGTCGTCCAGTTCTTGGAGCGGTTGCTGCTTATTTTGCGTATCACTCACAGTTCAGTCCATAGCCGTGGGAAGTAGGGGTGCTGGGGGTGCTGCAGCACCCCCTGCTGGATGTCTGGTCCCGACAGTCGGGATATCGTAGCACCCCCGCCAGTTGACAAAAAAAAACTAACGATAAAAAACATAAACTATTAAATGCATAAAATGTATAAAATTTAAAATTATGTTGTGTAATATGGTTTAATACAGTTTCTTAATAATTACAAATAATCTTCAAACCGTTTTCGATAGTGCTGTGCATTCTGGTTATATCAGACGTCATGGTAACCGCGGGATTGTTTAAACTAAGGCTGGCAGCCTGAATCGTGAGAAATGGCACAGAAGCGAATTTCAGATTTTTTCAGTGGATTACCAGTGTCTAAAACCAGTAGGACTACATCAGAGTGTCAAGAGCTGCAGATTGGAGAAACTGAAACAAATCAGACACCAGCTAGCAGCAGCAGTTCATCCTCCATTTCAGAAGATGCAAAGATCGCTGACACGAATGATGAAGGTAATAACGGCCCTCCAAAGCCCGCCACGTCTCTGCACAATGCTGCTGCCACTGACAGTGGATGTGTACCCACTGAGCCTTTCCAACCGTTGAACTTTAATTTTCCTGGTCGACGTTGTGGGAATGAAACGTACAGTCGTACATTTTCACCATCCTGGTTTAACAGGTGGAAGTGGCTACATTATGTTCCAGAGATAGATCGTGTCTTGTGTTTTGCCTGCCTGAGAGCCAAAGAAAAAAGACTGATCAATGCTGATAGTGTTCGTGCAGACAACCCATTTCTGTCAGGTGGTTTCGGAAACTGGCGTAAGGCTACCTCAAAATTCAACGAACATGAAAAATCTAAACTGCACACAGACTCCATTCAGAGACTTGCTGCACTGGAAGGCACACCGATTAACGCTCTCTTATCTGATGCGGTTTGCAAACAACAGGCGACTGCTCGTCATGTTTTGGAACTACTGTTCAGAAGTATTCGTTTTTTGGGCAGCAAAGGTATTCCGTTCAGGGGAGACACTACACGTGATGGTATACTGTTTGAATACATGCTGGAGCGAACATATGATCTTCCGAAGGAAAGAGAGTGGATTATGAGACGAGACAATTGGATGTCAAACACCATACAGAATGAGATCATTCAACAGTTCGCGCATGCAATTCAGAGGAACATTGTCGCCAATTCTTCCGAATCCATGTTTTATGGACTAGTTGCTGATGGCACTACTGACATTAGCACCACAGAACAGTTCTCATGTTGTTTGCAGTTTGTTGACAGCAACCTGGAGGCGCATTGTTTGTTTTTGGGTTTTTATAATGCTCCTGACTCCACCGGACAAACTTTATTTTCTTGCATTAAGGATGTGTTTTTGAGACTGAACATTCCAATTGAAAGACTTATTGCTTATTGTTTTGATGGCGCTAGTAATATGTCAGGCTGTTTCTCAGGAGTCCAGGCCCGTCTGAAAGAATTGTGCCCTCTGTCCATGTACGTTCACTGCAACAACCACGCACTTGATTTAGTTCTCCAAGAAGTCGCCTGCGAAGTTGGCCTAGTGGCCGATACATTAAACTTTGTGCGGGGTGTTGCTGGTGTGATACGAGAGTCGTCAAAGCGTAAACAGCTTTATGAATCGCTTTTCAGTAATTGCAACGAGGTTGCAGTTAACATCCTAGGCCTGTGCCCAACCAGGTGGTGTGTGCGGGCCACAGCCATCATGCGCATATGTTCATCTTACAACACTCTGCTGGCCACACTAACGTTGTTAAAAGATGACAAAACCACAAGAGGTGACAGCAGAGCAAAGATTGTCGGGCTGTGGAAGCAAGCCCGTAAAGGCAGAACTCTCTTCGGCCTGCTCTGTTGCCAGGCACTGTTTGAACCGTGTGAGGCTGTGGCACGGAAGCTGCAGAGCTCCACAATGAGTGCGCTTGGCACACTTGAGTGCGCAAATGTACTGAAAAACAGCATTGCGGCCCTTCGAGACGACCCAAATGTTGTGCAGATGTTTCGGAAGGTGGAAGAACATTCCTCAAGAATGGATCTTAAAATGCCAGAAACTAGAGAGAGCAGAACCCCGGCACGATTTAGGCAAACTGCAGAGCCAGAAGCACTCACTCGCAGCGCACCAACAGCCTCTTGGAAACGGGAATTCTATGAGGCTGTCGATCTAGTTTCAGGGGAGCTTCAAAGAAGGTTCGACCAAGAGACTTTGACGCTAGCGGTGAAAAGAGAGAGGGCGGTTATAGCAGCAGCACAGGGAGAAACAGTGGACTTGGACAGCCTTCAGCTGCCTATGGAGCTGGACAACTGCCGCCTTGATCTCCAGCTTAAAATGCTGAACACTGTCACCAAGGAGTATCGGTGCACCACAGTCAAAGATGTAGCAGCACGTCTTTGTAATCTCCATCCACAGACGAGAGCTCTCTTTTCTGAAGTTGAGAAAGTCATCCAGTTATGTCTGACTCTGCCTATATCAGTGGCCTCATCGGAACGATCGTTCTCCACTTTGAG
>JAOPUI010075935.1:0-10010 GCA_027123135.1 Urophycis floridana
CAGTAATTACAGCAACATGAATTACATTAAAAAGAACCACAGTCAAGTCAGTGCAATGCGGTGGTGAGAGACATTACGAGACTGTCATTCTGCAGCCTCAATGATATTACATTGATGTATAACTGCAATCACACTCCCTACACATTAACCTTGCTATTAGTATAAATCGGCAGGGTCGGATTTTAAGTTACAGCGTATTTAGAGAGCTGAATTTACAGTAATCAGCCTGTTGCACGGGTTGTTATGGTTATGTAGTGTGCTAGCTACATTTTTACCTGTTAATATTCTCTACATCCTCTAATCTAGAAGAGAAAATATGCCAACATAATTAATTACTCGTGTCAATTTAATTCCGATGCCCTACTGATATGAAAATGTCATTCTTTAAAAGTTTTACCTCGGACAAGTGTTGCTCCTACCATCTCCTCCGTTGAAATACATTGAGTGACCATTAGCTTGCGCTATTACTCATGTCAATTTAATTCTGATGCCCTACTGATATGAAAATGTCATTCTTTAAACGTTTTACCTCGGACAAGTGTTGCCCCTACCATCTCCTCCGTTGAAATACATTGAGTGACAGTTAGCTTGCGCTAACTTCCGGGAACTTTTGAGGGGCCCCACGCGCCGCCATTGCTGTGGAAAAAAACGTACCATTGCAGTAAACGGAGTTGTCGCCACTCTCTCTATAGGACTCTAGACGGGCTTAGGCCCGTCCAGGCCCGCCCGTGGCTTCGCCTCAGCTACATGTAATGCTAAGATACAAGGTATGTGTTGCGGCTTCCAACATAAACCTTTTAGCCGCTGAGAGTTTGGGTTGGGTCCTCAGGTTTTGTAGATTTGTGACGCGCTATATTAAGTTATGGAGACAGATACGATGAGATTTAGTGTGAGTAAACAGAACTATTACAGCGTAGCAAAGATGGATGAGTGAGAAACTGAGACCAGTGGATTAAACGGGTAAATAGGAATGAATGAATGAGTGAGTAGCGTAGCGTAGCGGTCAACAAAAATTACAGCTACTCCATACCCGGACTCTCTCTCTTCTGTGTCACCGGTGAGTGCACACCTTAACGCACACACACTTCGTACGCACGCACGCCCACTCCCATGTGAACCACGCCCTCTGCCACACACACACACACACACACACACACCGTGCTGCTCATCTTCCACCTATATGTCTCCTACACACCAGCCCCTGAATTATTAGGTCTCACATAATAATTCACATTTCAAAACACAATAGGGGACATAATAAATCATCATATCAATTTCACAACAATGCCAAAATGTCCAACAAATTGCTCAAGTCCATGAATAAGCCATCACACAAAATATTCCTTCTTCTGGTCATCTTCATGACCGATTAGTGCAGAGTTCAGCTCAAGTCCATGAAAACACAAAGTCCATATAGAGGTCAGCAACGTCCTCATGCTGCCTCCTCCTTCTCCAGCAACAAACACACTTTGGATATGGGTCTGTCCAAGCAACTGGTTCTCGTTTTGATCCGAATTTGACGCACAAAACCCTTGCGATCTGGAAAGGTTTGCAAGACACGTCCCATAATCCAGGAATTTCGAGGTGCGGTACTGTCCATAAGCAAAACTAAATCTCCTGCTACAAGGTTTCTCTGGACCCCAGTCCATCTCTGTCGTTCCTGTAACAGAGGCAGGTACTCCTTTGTCCAGCGTTTCCAGAACAGATCCGATATGTACTGGACTTGCCTCCATCTTCTCCGTGCGTACAGGTCTGCTGCTTGGAACACTCCGGGTGATAATGAAGGCTGGGTTTTAAGCAGTAACAGATGGTTCGGTGTCAGTGCTTCCAGGTCGTTAGGATCCGTGGAGGCCTTGGTGATGGGCCTGCTGTTAATAATGGCTTCCACTTCACAGAGAACTGTGTGGAGTCCCTCCTCATCCAAGCGTTGTACCTTGAGAGTCGAGTTCAAAACTTTCCTCACCGATCGAATCAACCTTTCCCACACTCCTCCATGATGTGATCCAGCAGGGGGGTTGAACGTCCACTTAATGCCCTTTTGGAGTAACACATCATGCACCTGTGCCTGGTTCCACTGTGCAATTGCTGTTTTTAGCTCACGTTCTGCTCCCACAAAATTTGTCCCATTGTCAGAGCGCAGCTCGCGGACCTGTCCTCTTCTGGATATAAAACGCCTTAGTGCATTTATGAAGGAGTCAGTATCCAGAGAAGGTGCCACCTCTATGTGAATAGCTCTCAATACAAGACAGGTAAATAGGACACCATACCTCTTTACTGTACTCCTCCTACTCCTCACTTCGATGGGTCCAAAATAATCCACTCCCACACAGGTGAATGGGGGTTCATCAGGCTTGAGTCGGTCTGTGGGCAAGTCTGCCATCTGTTGGTAAACTGGAGTGGCATTAAGTCTTCTGCAGATGGTGCATTTGGAGAGAACCCTCCTAATGGCAGTGCTTACTCCTGTCATCCAGTATTTCTCCCTGAGCTTGGACAACATGTGGTTGCGGCCGCTGTGTCCTACCTCTTGATGTATATTTCTCAGCAGCAGGGTAGAAATATGAAGGTCTTTTGACAGAATGACAGGATGCTTAGATTCCAAAGGCAGTGCTGCTTTACTAAGCCGTCCTCCCACACGCAAGACTCCATCCTCCAGCCTTGGACACAACTTGTACAGGTGACTACTTTTCTTGACATTTTGTCCCTTTTCCAGACACGAAAGCTCCTCAAAAAACTTTCTCCTCTGGCAAAACTGAATTATGGCCAGCTCAGCCTTGTCAATGTCCTCCACTGTAAGAGCTCCCAGGACAGTTGCGCCTTTAAATGTGTACCTTTTTTGCTCCATCATTCTTTGCTGCCGCATACTCTGTTCACTCTGATTGGCTGTTGGCTTTTTTCTATTCCTGATACAGGACCACAACCATTTCTTGTATTTCAGCCACCATGCCACAGCTTTCTTTAATCGGATCCATGAGGAATAATGATGGATCAGGTGAGTAGTGGGATCCTCTCCAACCTGTACAGCATTAACAACAGCACTTTTCTTCACCTCTGGATCGTCCTGGGGGAGATGGCTCACAGGCTCAAGGTTCACAGGCCATTCGGTTTCAGGTTGGCAAAGAAACGGAGGTCCCATTAACCAGAGTCTGTCCTTCAGAAATACTTCCACTTTGACCCCTCTGGATGCTGCGTCTGATGGATTTGAAGCTGTATCCACATACCTCCACTGAGCAGGGTGAGATGATTTCAGTATCTCTGAAACACGATTGGCAACAAACACCTTAAATCTGGAGCTTTCGTTGTTAATGTATTTGAGAACAGAAGCACTATCAGTCCAAAACACAGATCTCTGAAGACGCATGTGTAGCTCTTTCTTCCACAGGAAATCCATGCGGCTGGCCATTGTTGCAGCAATCAGTTCCATTCTTGGAATTGTAACTGTCTTCAGTGGGGCAACACGAGCCTTTCCCATAATGAAAGCACTGTGCTTTTGGAGGTCCTCATTCTGTAACAGCAGGTAACTGACTGTACCATAGCCTTCCTCAGAAGCATCACAGAAATGGTGTAGCTGCGCAGTAATAACATTTCCAAACTCCAGAGGTTTTAGACATCTGGGTAACTCAAAGTTGTCCAGTAGGTGAAGCCCTTGCACCCACTTAAGCCACTCTTTGGAGACGGTCTCTGGTATGGGATTATCCCAACCAACTCCTCTTCTGCACAAATCTCTCAAGATCCTTTTCGCTGTCAGAACAAGGGGACTTAACATGCCCAGAGGATCATAAATAGAGCTTACAGTGGAAAGGATGCCTCTGCGGTTGAGTGGTCTGTCCTTCCATACAATCTTGAATTTAAAGGTGTCGGACTTGATACACCACTCTACACCCAACACTCTTTCAATGGGCACAAACTCCCGGTCCAGGTCCAACTGCTCCACGCCTTTAGCTCTGCGGGGCTCTGGGATGGCTTTGAGCACCTCAGATCTGTTACTGTTCCACTTGGTCAAGCAGAATCCCCCTTTAGCGCACAGAGACATGAGCTCATGACAGAGGGTCAGTGCTTCCTCCTCTGTTGCAACTGCCACTAAACAATCATCCACATAAAAGCAGTGCTGCAGCTTATCCACTGTCTCCTCCTTATGCTCATGTCCAAAATCCTCTGCACATTTCCTCAGGGCAAAGTTGGCGCAGCTAGGGGAGGATGTAGCTCCGAAAAGATGGACCTTCATCCTATATTCACATGGTGCTTGGTTCAAGTCTCCTTGTGGCCACCAGAGGAATCGCAGCAGATCAGCATCATCTGGGGGCACTTGTACTTGGTGAAACATAGCTTCTATATCAGCCATGATGACCACAGGTTCCCTCCTGAACCTGGTCACAACTCCAATTAATGAGCTGGTTAGATCGGGCCCTTGCAACAGCTCTTCATTCAGAGATTGTCCTTTGTAGCTGGCACCACAATCAAACACAACTCTGAGTTTTTTCTTTGTCGGGTGGTAGACACCATGGTGCGGTATGTACCATACCCTGCCATCACTTCTTTCCAGCTCTGCATCAGGAACCTTTTCAGCATAGCCTTTACCAAGTAGATTGTTAATAAAGGTGTTATACTCTCTGCAAAACACTGGATCCCTCTGGAGCCTCCTCTTCAGATGGTTTTGACGCTGTTCCACTACTTTCCTGTTATTTGGCATGCTGACATTTGAAATTTTCAAAGGTAAGGCGATCTGATAGTTACCATCGATGTGCTTGGCTGACTTTGTGACCATATCCATGAACCTCAGGTCTTCCCTGGACAGACCTACTTGTTCCTCAACAGCAGATTCTGGAAAGTCAATCTTAAATTGCTGTTGCCACAGTTCATCCAAATTTACAATGGACACACGGTTCACAGTTACTGGTTGCTCACAGTAATTGGCCTCTCCACCGTTTCCTGTCAGTGGTCCATTTACCGTCCAGCCCAGCACTGTCCTTATAGCGTAGGGTCCATTATGCTCACTGCGGATGACTTCCAGCGGTTCCATGGCTCGTGGAACATTCGTTCCAATCAGCAATTCAATTCCAGCCTCAATCTGTGGTAAGGAGATGTGTTTTAAATATGGCCACCTTGTCAGATCCTCATTTGTGGGTATGTTTGCTTTGTGGACTGGCATTGACAACTGGGTGTATGTTTTTGGCAAATCAATGAAGTTGTCATCTTCAAGTGCTGCCACCTCCAGCTCTGGCACGATGTAGCTACTGACCACCTTTTCCTGCCCCATGGTCCTGAGAAGAATGTTGGCTCTCTTCCCGGACAAATTGAGCTTGTGCTTCAGACTCTCGGTACAGAACACTGCAGTACTTCCCTGATCCAAAAAGGCATATGTGAGAATGATTTTATTGCCCTTCTTCGCCTTCACTTGGATCGGCACAATAGGAAGCTTGCAGTCCATCTCACCAGCCCCTGTAAGCCCACTGGAAACCAAGGTGTTGTCCACTGTAACCTGGGCGCTTCTCTCAGCCGGTTCTGCAGTTGCCACACGGTCCTTATGGAGCACAGTTGGATGTCTTTGGCCACACTTTGAGCAGGAAATCTTCCTTTGGCAATCTTTGCTGATGTGTCCTATGCACAGGCAGCGAAAACAAGCACCATTTTCCTTTAGGAAGTCAATTTTCTCTTTGTGTGCCAATTTTTCCAACCGCGCACACACATCCAATGAGTGTCCTCCAGTGCAGCAGGGACAGATCTTCTTAGCTGGTGGTTTTATGTCTGTAGCTTTATTCACAGTTTGAGCTGTTCTCTCCACACGATTCACTGTGGTAGCGAAGCTGGTTCCTCTGATACTGGAGCGAGGGGGAGGTTTGAGTTTCATTTGTTTAGTTGTTATCACAGTGTCCTGAATGTTTCCAAACACAGGGTCTGTCAAGATTTTCACCTGTTTTTCAACAAAGTTGGTAATATCCATAAACCTTGCTCTTCTGTTGTACCTTTCCTGCAGGTCACATGCGTGGCATCTCCAGCGGTCTCTGAGTTTGTACGGCAGTTTTCTGATTATTTCCAACATGTTTGTGGGTGTATCCAGATCATTTAAATACTGCACATCCTCCATAGCGTTGCAGCATCCACGCAGAAAGAGGCCGTACTCCTGGAGGGCCTTCACATCTTCTGTTTTAATAGTGGGCCATGACAAAGCTCTCTCCATGTATGCTGCTGCCACCTTTTGCTCATTGCCATAGTGCTCTTTCAATAGAGCTTTTGCCTTCACATATCCTCTGCCCGACTCCATGTGCTGACAGCTCCTCACTAGCCCTTTTGCATGTCCTTTGGTGTACTGTTCAAGGAAGTAGAGTCTGTCACAGTTGTTATTGGTATTTCGCTCAACTCCATTTTCAAAAGCTTTAAGAAACGAATGGTATTTGAGAGGGTTACCATCAAAAATGGGAATTTCCCTATTTGGGAGTGCAGAGAGACATTGTTGTTGCATTAAGAGTGTTGAAATTTCATTTTGTTTTCTCATTATGTCCAGCACACTGTCATTTTGTGATGCATCAGTTTGTGTAACATTGGTCACAGGATCTTTGGGAGCCGTTAGATAACGTTGGAGCATGTAAGAAGGACCTGGGAGATGTTTTATGTCATGTAAGTGAGTGTCTTTAGGCTTCACAGCTGTCGTTGTGGTTTCAATTGCGTTGGGTTTTAGTTCAACTGGCAGTGATGGGACAAATTCTGTTGCAGTGACGTCAAGTCGTTGTTGTTTTGAGCATGTCCTTTCATAATATGAGTTCATCCCATCTGAAACCTTTGACTTTGATTTACTGCCAACACTGCCTTGTGATCTCATAACACTTAGTTTTGCCATTTCCTCAGCGATTTCATTTTCCAGTAAAAGCTGCTCTCTTCTTTTGCGTAGCTTTAACTCCTCTTCATCCAATGCATGTTTGTCCTTTAATGCTTTTTGTTTTGCTGCCAAAATAGCAAGATTTGTTTCCGTTTTTAAGCGAGCAGATGAGCGTGAGGCTAAGGATGAGGAATAATGTGAGCGTGATCTCTTGGTTGAATTTGAGACGCTATCACAAGGCTGTAGTTCATCCTGAGGATCCTTTACAGTGGGAACAGGTACTGGAAGGTCAGCAACAGACAAATCCTTGCTTTTTTCGACATGAATTTGTACTGCATGGCTCATTTCCTTTGGTGGTTGCTCAGAAGTATTTGTCTCAAGTGGTAATTTATCTGAATTTTCATGCGGATTTTCCTTTATCCATTTTTCCACTTGTTCCTTGAATGCATCACTGTAATCCATAATGCTGGAAAACCACTCATTTTGTTTTTTATCTTCATCATCAGGAAGTAGTGGCAATACTTGGTTGTGCAGTTCAGTGGCCTTTTTACACAGTGCATTCAAGTTATTCAGTTGTGTGGGGATTTCAGCTACGTTTTCTTTTGATTTCATGTGCGCTTTTATTTGCGGAATAAGCTCTTTGATTTTATTAACGGCACTTTTGCGTTCATGCTGCAACCGTTCGATTTTATTTTCCAAAGCTTTGACCGTCAGTTTGATTTCCCTTTTTTCACGTTCCATGTTTGAACATTCAGCAACAGCGTTTATTTGACTCATTTCCATTAGATTGTATTTTGTATGAAGCAACACAATCACATTTCATTGCGTATTCAAATCCATCCACAGACATTGCATTTAATTTCATTGACAGAGCAGATTTGATCCAAGCATCTCAACAAGCAATAGGCAGATTTGATCCAAGCATCTCAACAAGCAATAGGCCTTTAGACAACCTCAGCCGCCACGTATTAATGCCACAAAGTCCCGACATTAACAGCCAATAAAGCACGGAGAAGTTGCTCCACCATCAATGCGCCATTCAACCAGCGTAACATCCATTAATACATTGTCCTCCTCTGATACAATGCATCCCAATCCAAGCGGATTCCTTAATCCACAAACATTAACAGGTTCAGTCCTACCTGTTCCCAGGTGAATGGATGTGTGTCGTGGCACTTAGCTGTGGTTCCTTCTTCTCGGGCTAGTTGGTTCGTGACGACTTGTCTTGGTTCTTCAACGCGGTTTGATGATTTTCATTAAACGCCTTTTTTGTTGACAAAATGTTACGGCTTCCAACATTTTCCTTTTAGCCGCTGAGAGTTTCGGGTTCGGTCCTCGGGTTTCGTAGATTTGTGACGCGCAGAGATTTAAGTTATGGAGACAGATGCGATGAGATGGTGAATTTATTGTATGTAAACAGAACTATAACAGCGTAGCAAAGATGGATGAGTGAGAAACTGAGACCAGCAGATTAAACAGGTAAATAGTGAATGAATGAGTGAGTATCTTATCGTAGCGTAGTTTAGCGTAGCTTAGCGGTCAACAAAATTACGGCTACTACATACATACCCGAACTCTCTCTCTCCTGTGTCACCGGTGAGTGCACACCTTTACGCACACACACGTCGTCACGCACGCCCACTCCCATGTGAACCACGCCCTCTGCCACACACACACACACACACACACACATACACACATACACACATACACACATACACACACACGCACCGTGCCGCTTATCTTCCACCTATATGTCTCCTACAACAAAATATGTACAAACACCACAAATGCCATAAGGCAAAAAAGAAAAAGGGCAATGGATACAGAGTCCATCACCAGACTGTGAGAATAACAAGAGGGCATCGCTGTGTTCCAACCCACTCCGCTCAATTCTCAAAATCCAATGACCTGCGGAAAATCCGCTAAAGCACCAGCATTTATGAAGTTCTATGTTCAATGTACAATCTGAATGAGTAGGTAAGCCTACAGATAGTCACACTGATGTAATTAATAAACACCAACCCTCACATATTCCCCTCCCTTTTTTTAGTAGGGAGTTTAGGACAGATACCAAGGCTATGTAATAAAGAGAGGGGGTCTTACTAGCGCTGGTGCAGATGAAAGGCCTCGCTGGTCATATCATGGTAAGCCTAGCACCAGTCCTTGAAGGTTTCAGGAAGTTTCTTTTTCAAGTCTTCAGCAGCCTCCACTGCGTTCTTGTATATACTCGTCTGCCCCTTGATAGTGACGATGAAGCGCGCAGGGTGCAGGACACCATAACTTATCAACAGACTCAGCACAGACTTATCCGTTTGGAGCACCTTTCTGATGTTGTCATACTGCGCTTGTTTTTTGCTGAGCTCCATTGATAAGTCCTGTTGTATCCAGAATGCTTTCTTCTCCCAGGAGAGTTTCTTTTACTTGGCCGCTGCATCTAGGATCCTCTGCCTGTCATTCCATCTCAGGATGCATACGATGTAAGGACGGGGAGGTTCACCAGGATCCGGTAGAGGTCTCGGGGTGCGCCGTTGGTTCTCAACTTCAGGAGTCGGTTCCTCTTCATTGAGATCCAGAAATAGAAATAGAAATACTTTATTAATCCCAAACTGGGAAATTCCAATGCAGCAGCAGCATTAAAATAAACAGAATAGATGCAATTAGAAATAGAAATAAAAGTGTATGTAAGAAGAAAGTATCTCAAAATGCCATCCAGCACACCAGGAGCTGATTCTAGACCTTCGGGCAGGCCCATGTAATTTTTCTTCTGAAATTCCATTTCCATATTGTCCATTTTGGTTTGTAAAGCACCCATATTCTTGTGCAGAGCTTTGACCTTTTCACCAATGGAGTTTATCTCAGTCTCGTTTCCCAATGCTCTGGGGGAGCATGCCCACACCTCTCGGGGGTTGTTCTGCTGCAGCTTCCCCTCTATTCTGCTTTTGTAGCAGTCCTTAGCCCTCCTCAGTTCCCTCCTCAGCTCTCTTTGTATCTCCCTCTGTGTGTCCTCATGCCTCATGTCACTGTCTCCTGCCAGAGGCGGACAGTACTTGAGTACATATACTTGAGTACTGTACTTAAGTACAGTTTTGAGGGATCTGTACTTTACTTGAGTATCTTGCTGGGGAAGTACTTATGACTTTTACTCAAGTACATTTGAAAGGCAAATATCATACTTTTAACTCCACTACATTTCTAT
>JAOPUI010075939.1:0-10010 GCA_027123135.1 Urophycis floridana
GGCTACGTGAATACTTCCGGGTCATTTCACTCAGTTAGGAAGGTTCCTAAGCAAATTTGACTATTGGACCGCAGCCCTGGTCCGAGTCTCGTCATTGATGTTAGTGGTTTTGCTTGTTCCTGTTTCCCTGTCCAAACCTGTCCTTTCAAGCACAAATAAATAAGTAAAAGCTACTACTTTGCGACTCTGCGCTGCGACTACTCTCTGCATCTGGTTCCACCTCCACCGCTAACCATGACATGTTTGTTTGTTTGTACTGCTGTATTTGATGTCTTTACATGTAAAGTATATTAGATATAATAAGTGATATAATAAGTACATTTACTGTATGTATGCAAAAAACATCTACGTTTTTAAAATTTAAGGGGACTTTTTATTGCTATCCTGCCTGCTTGTTTGTTTGTACTGCTGTATTTGATGTCTTATCATGTAAAGTATCTTTGATATATGATATAATAATTAAATTTACATTTACAGTGTATGCAAAAAACATACATAACATATAGATCCTGTATGTCTGTGTGTGTGTGTCACATCAACTGTCTCAGAGACACTGAGGAACCACACCTACATAACCTAAATGCAGGGTGGAGGTCTTCCTGGGTGAATGTGGACTGGAAGGTGTGGATGTGTGTCAGTGTGTCTGAGGACCCTGCTACATCTAGGGACACTCTGTAGAAGGACAGAGTGCCAGCAGGCTGGTCCAGATACACTCCTACTCTGTTTGAGCCAGGGGGGGGGAGACGAATGACTGTGACTCTTTTGTCGTACCAAGCCGAGTAATGGACATCATGATAATGAAGACTCCAGGACTTGGTATTCTCTCCAAGGTAGCTGTCAACACCCTCTCCTCTCCTTGTGATTTGTCTGTATGTCACTCCTATAGATACCTCTCCATCCCATTCTACCTCCCAGTAACAGCGACCAGTCAGACCTTCTCTACACAACACTTGGTACTGGTAGTCAAATCTCTCTGGGTGATCAGGATAAGACTGCTCTTCTCTGACCCGCGTCACCTTCCTGTTGTCCTCAGACAGAGAGAGTTTTCTGTGGGCTGTGTTTTGGTCCAGTGTGAGTTCACAGGCATCTATTGGGGGAACAGGACACCATTAGGGGGCTGTAATGATAGATTCATAATTGATCACTTGCTATTATGGTGTAAAAAATGACTTCATGCTGTATTTACTATATACTAGGATGCAAATGTCATACATGACTGAAATATAGATTATTCTACTATGTAGAATCTAATACATAAACAGTTTGATGAAGATGGTGTCAATCTTCATGTTCATTCCCAGTAAGATTTGAATAAACAGATGTCCCCTACTGCTGGGTGGAGAGACTTTACAGCTCAATAGTTTGTGTTGTGATGAAACACACTAAACAGACACTTACACTTCTTTAGAGTTGATTTCAGCCTCATCACTCCACCATGCGCCACACTGGGGGGTAAACACAGTGAGAGCAGTATGTTGTCTTTAAACATGGAAACAAATACATTTATTTTTGCCCTTATTTTATTGAACTTCATTGTATTTTTCTTAGATTTTGTCCATTACGTTACATTATGGTACATTTGATAATAAACATCAAACTTGAAACTAGAAACACAATGTTCAGCTTCACATTGGTACACATGGCACGGTATGTTTATATGCCTGTTTTACAATCAGTACCACATTCAAATAAAGACCAAGCTGCACACTCAACCAAAATGTGATGTGCAGATTGCTCGGCTGTATTTATGTTGCCTAGCTTCACGCTAACACCCAGCTCATGGCTGAATCCTTGTAGGAGACATTATCACCAAGTGGTGAGCTGTTTTCTCCATACCTGAGAGTGTCTAGTCTCCAGCATGGATCCTCCAGTCTAGCAGAGAGAAGCTTAACTCCTGAGTCTCCTGGGTGATTGTAGCTCAGGTCAAGCTCTCTCAGATGAGAGGGGTTACAGCTCAGAGCTGAGGCCAGAGAAGCACAGCCTTTCTCTGTGACCAGGCAGCCAGACAGCCTACACATACAACAGGAGAAAGGCCCAACTGAAATTCATTGCACGAGTCAATAGCTACACAATTTATGGTCAGCATGGGTCCCAAACAATGGATAAATAATCAAACAATAAAATAAACATTTAAATTAGAAATACACCCTATACCATCATTTACACACTGATTGAAGACACAACTGAAGATTATAATATATACCTTATGCTTTAATGTCAACAAAATATCAATAAGTTGAGTTATTCCTGTGAAATGTGAATTTTACTTATGGATCTAAATCTGTTAAATGTCTTCTGGTATCAAACCTTGTGGTTTTACTATTTACACATTGAGTCAAACAGACCTGAGAGTTTCCAGTGTACATTCTGGACTCCCCAGTCCAGCAGAGAGAAGCTTCACTCCTGAATCCTTGAGATCATTGGTACTCAGGTCCAGTTCTCTCAGACTAGATTTGGAGCTGAGAACTGAGGCCAGAGTTTTACAGCTTCTCTCTGACAGATTACAGCCATTCAGCCTTGAAACAAAATATATTTTTTAGACATTAGACATCTTTAATCTTTTATAAATGATGAAACAACTGAAACCAACACCAGCTTAGTTAGCTGCCGGTTACTGTTAGGATTAGTTGGGGGTTAGGATGGGTTCATTTCAGTTGCAGGGCTAGAGGCAGCAATAGTTCCAGGTTGTGTGGGCTGTGAGAGGAGGGGGGCTCCCCACCTTTAACAAAAGTGGAACTTCTGTGCATGTTTAACAACAGGGGACAATGACTCATGAAACTGAAATCATATGCATGACATCCTGTGCTATAAATATGATTTTGCTTTTCCATCCGACATGTTTACAATTATTTACTATTTCGTTAAAGGTCCTGGGGAAATATAATTGTATAATTCCGACTACTTTTGCCATTACTTTTATTTTTATTATATCGTAGCTTCTTTCACTGAGTCAAAGGATCAGTGAATATTTATAACATTGCACTGCATCTATACTTAGGCTACTAAATATAAATACTACAGACCCACGAATTTGACAAACAAACTTTATTATGGATGAGTTTGTTACAAAAAAATAATTAGTTTAACTTTGAATTCAAATGGTTGGACAAAAGACAAATGTAGGTTAATGTTATTCATTAATAAGTGACGTTATTCAACATATTCATCTCTACAAAATAAAAGCAAATGCGTATTGGTTAGATTAATGATTAAACCAACAATAAAAAAGATGAAGATGAATACTTTTTTGGGTGGGATGCCAGCTATATATTAAATTACATTTTGATATAATGTATGTTTTTTTAAACCCCTATGGCTTAATTATATAGTATATTGAAGCCTTTTGATCACCAAACAATAGAAAACACTCAGTGTCTTTAACTTCGAATTATAATTAATTGATTTCTTTTGGAATTGAAAATTCTAAATCAACTGGTGAACACCGCCACCTTGTGGTACCGATGAGAAATAACGGAGACCAAACGTTGACTTCTACCCAACAAGACAACGAAAAAAACCTGTGTGTGAACATGAGGGGACAAGTGTACAGATTTAGAATATAATCGAAAAATTAATGTATTTCAGTAATTCGATTAAAAAAGTGAAACTCATTATATGGATTCAATACACAAAGTGATATATTTCAAGCATTTATTTCTTTTAATTTGATGATTATGGCTTACAACTTTTCAATGACATTCTAATTCATTGAAATGCACCTGTAAATACAACATAAGTCTCCCATGTTATCTGTGTGGGACAGGGAGAGTAACAGAGGAACGTAGGATTAGTGGGTTCATCTAACAGTGCAGACACTGTGGATCTAGGGACTCGGGCTAAAAGGTTCTGGGTTCTGTGTCCCGGCTCCCTTTAGAGCTCCAACTTGGTTAAACGGTCATCTTGTTAGTTTATATGACTGTTTGTGGGGTGTATTCCACTCTGCATTTTATTTAAGAGGGTCACGTGATTGACTGACAGGCTTAGTATTTGCATGTTTTTCCTTACATAGTTTTTTTACATGACACAAAAATCACAAAGAAACAAATACACATGGCATGGGACTGGACATAAATCATTAAAGAAGACCAAAGCAACATAGCATGAAGTATTTCAGCATGACATGCTCCAGGCAAAGCTTCACAGACACTAACACCAAAGGATCTCCCCTCCCTGTCAACACAGGGACGCCCTGACAAGACTGGGGAGGGTCAGGGCTGTTTGTCGGTACCGTAGCAGTGGTTCCCAGTGGAGCTCTCTGGGGAACAAGACCACATCCATGTTTGGGGGAGGGGTCACCCCTGACCGCTCCACCAGGTCTGGTCTGTGGTAGGCCTACTGGGTCAGAGGGCTATGTTGACATAGTTGACTATGTCAACTCTCTGGTAGTCCTACTATGTCAACTCTCTGGTGGTCCTACTGGGTCTGGTCTACTGGGCGGGTAGGTCCAGCAGAGAGCAGCAAGTCTGCGCAGTGTCCAGCCTTGGCCAGCAGGCGGCGGGCGTCCTGCAGTGGTTCAGAGGTGAACAGGACATCTCCTAGTCTTCTGGCCATTTTCTCGGCCTCCTCTTCCCCGGGAACGAGGCTTCTGAGCTGGGCCTAAACACACACACACACACACACACAGAGTAGGCCTTTCAATATGGACACCTAGCAGTACTTCTAACTGTAGTGTACAGGTGTATTTCTAATCTAGGAGTACTGCAGTGCTTCTACCTGTTGTGTACAGGTATATTCATAGTCTAGCAGTACTGCAGTACTTTGACCTGTTGTGTACAGGTATATTCATAGTCTAGCAGTACTGCATTACTTTTACCTGTTGTGTACAGGTATATTCATAGTCTAGCAGAACTGAAGTACTTCTACCTGTTGTGTACAGGTGTATTCATAGTCTAGCAGTACTGTACTCTAGTGGTGGCAGTAGCTCAGTGGGTAGAGTGGGTGAACAGAGCGGGTCGTCCACTAACTGTAGGGTCGGTGGTTCGGCGGTTCAATCCCCTTGATCCCCCTCCTCCAACTGTACACATGTCGAACCCCACAAATGTACTGATTGTAAGTCGCTTTGGACAAAAGCTTCTGCTAAATGCCCCCTTTACCCTTTACTGTAGTACGCCTACCTGCAGTGTGGTTGTGTACTTGTGTATTTTTGGTGGAACAGGAATACGGAGGACACCTCGCTCAGCCAGCTGCATCATCTGAGGAGACAGAAGAGGACGTTACACTTCAAGCTCCCGGCGGGACCGCCGGTTCATCGGGAGGCGACGGCGCCGTTCAGGCTGGTTCCGGGACAGGACTCCGGAAGCACCGCGGTCACCATGTCGGCGTTCCCGCGCCCCGCCGTCCGCTCCTCGGGGTCAGCGGGAACGCCGTCGGGAGCGCGGAGGGACGCCGCCTGTGGCCGGGCGGCCTCCGAGGCCAGCCGGCCGTAGGGACGGTCGTCCGTCTACATCTCCACAACTCTGCTCTCGCGTCTCAAGTTGTTAAGCGGACGTTAAAACGAGGACCGGCGCACCGAAGAGGAAGTCTGGGCCCGGACGCACGTCATCCTGTACCGGGCCACACTGGACCCCCCCCCCCCCCCCCCAGCGGTACTGCCCGCTGTCCCCAGGGGGGGAAGGTGACTTCAGCAGATGAATCCAGAGCTTGCTTTTCCTCGTCACCACAAAACGTCCAATATGAGGTAACTCATGCGATGGCACGCCCTGATGAGGGCGATTTGAGTCCAAATTGACTGTATATCTTATCATACGCTCTGACTAACAGTGCATTTCATTTGAGATTTGGACCACGATCATTTGAGGGTGTGTGTGTGTGTGTGTGTGTGTACCTCGACAGCCTGCTCCTCCTCCAGCTGGTGTCTCAGGGAGCTACAGCTCTGCTCCAGAGATCTCCTCTCCTCCTCCCGGTCCTCTAGCACAGCCAGCAGGTTATCTAGATCAGACTAGACAGACAGTGACACACACACACACAGTCAGACTGGGCACACAAACACAGTGTGGCTGAGCCTCGTGTCGAGCAGCGAGGAAAAGCTCCCGCTCTAATCAATGATGATTAATAATCACTGATCAATAATAAATGAGAGCCGCTGCACTGAGTGTGTCTGACGTGCAGCAAAACGCCAAAATAGCCTTGAAGTCTATTTTTTAATGTGTGCCAACACATCCCTCAAAGAGTTAACTGGGTTTTGGGAGAAAGTACATTGGTTTTGTATGTAAATGAATTCAATCATGTACATCATGTACATCAGTAGTTGTAGTCGCATATTAAAAAATTCAAAATGCGGTGATACATTTCATGGATTGTAGTCATATTTTGCTTTCCTCTACACAATTGCTGTGTGCTTTGCCGACACTGTAGGGTGTAAAAGGGGTGCATCATGAGCCCTATAGTGGGATCATGACCCACATCATAAATAAATCACTGTGATTATATAGAAACCCATTAACAACTACAACGCTGTGTGGGTCATGGCCGAGGCGCGGCGGGCGGTCCAGGAGGAGGAACGCGGGTGAGCTGTACGAGCGTCATTCACACCGGGACACCTCAAACAAGGACAACATCTGGAGCACAACTGCTGGAGTCAGCGGAGCACCAGGGGAGTTCGGTGGGAGGTCCGCCGATGAAAACATCGGCCCGCTACGCTACGCGACGTACCGCACGCACAATCCACCGGTGGCTGTTCGGACCCACTGAACCAGCAGTACAGCGGAGCACCGGCCTGTTCGTCCTGTGGGGTCCTGCGCTGCTTCCACCTGCTGCGACCCCCGCGGAGGTCGTGAGGAAACGCGCTCAACGTGACGCCATGCAGCATCTTCACCAGAGGCTTCAGGGCGTTTAGGGCACCATTGCATTTATTTTAAGTATCATCAGGACTCCTAGCTCCGCCCCCTAACGTTCCGTCAGCAGGGTGGGTTGTGTGTGATGTCAGCGTGTCGACCTCTGACCTTCAGCAGGCTCAGGGTCTTCTCCCCGTCCAGAGACCTCCTGCTCTCCTCCTGCAGCCGCCCGGGAGACGCCTCGTAGTCCCTCCGAGCCACCGGAGGAACCTTCAGCCCGGCGCAGGCATCCTGCAGCCTGGCAACACAACCAGGGTCAGGGCAGACAGGACCAGGGTCAGTGCAGACACGACCAGGGTCACGTGACCAAGTCATGAATCATAGCGTCCACAACAACAGTTTATTTTGTCAATTCAACCATGGAAAGAAGAACAACAAACAAGGCAAGGAGAATAAACATGGAGTTTTTGGAGGAAGAAGTTGACAAGGCAATGTCTCCATGAGTAACTGAAAGGGACATCGCTCCCCCCCCCCAAGGTCCCTGCCCTCTCGCTCGCCAATCTACGCATCTTAGAAGCACCGCATTCCATGTGTCCCATCGTGAGAAGAGAACGCATGGGAACGCACTGTGGGGCTGAGCACCCTCAGCAGGCTGTGCTGCTGAAAGCACAAACACAGAACTTCCATTTGGTGGCAAACCTGCCATTTTGTTTCAAATATATAAAGGCTGTGCCTGTATCTATGTCAGCCTACCAGTGGACTGTACCAACTGGTATGATAGATTGATCAGTCTACCAGTGGACTGTACCAACTGGTATGATAGATTGATCAGTCTACCTGTGGACTGTACCAACTGGTATGATAGATCAGTCTACCAGCGGACTGTACCAACTGGTATGATAGATCAGTCTACCAGCGGACTGTACCAACTGGTAGGCTGGTTTGTCTATCATACATCTGGGTGGTCACATTTGGTGTCACCAATTATCATCACACAAAATACATGTAGAGTCCATTCACTAGGACTGCATTTCCTTTTTTATTTAATTTGATGTTAAACTCTTATGATACCAAGTTATGCGTGTCTGTGTTTAGCCACCTGTTCTTCAGGATGTTCAGATGTTTCCTCGTTTCCTCCTTGTCCCTCCGGTTCAGGTTAAGACACGTTCTGTAAGACAAAGGCGGACACGGTTAACTAAGACAAGAGAGCCGAGTGTGTGAGGGTGTGCGGGGGGGACCTACAGCACAGACAGGTCCAGGATGTTCTGCAGCGCTGCGATGGACGACCGGGTCAGCGGCTGCCACTTGTCCTGACCGCTGTTCTTGCGTTTACCTGAGGAAGACCAACAACACAGCAGGCAGAGAGGAGGTGGGCAACACGTTACTGACCACACACCTGGTCTAACCTGCACCCCCACGAGCACACAGGAAGGACTGGACTCATTGTGCATTGCTATGATACACAAGGTATGGTAGACAATACAATGTATTTTCAAAAATATGTATGTATGTAGTATACTGTAGTCTCAATAATATAATAGCAATCGTCACTCACAAAAATGGTTAACAATGCACAGTACAATACAGCATATATTAGATATGTCTAATGGTCAGTAATGTCCAGTATCATATAGACATGCTGGACATGTATTATGGTCAATAATGTCAACCTGACTCTCTCTAATGTGTGCATTTCTGGTACATTTATACGTTTGTTATGTTCCCAGCCTGCAGCCCAGCAGGTTACTTTGTGCTGACACTCTACTGGACCCAACCTGTCGGTCCAGTTCAGTATGTTGTGCTGAGATCCAGTACTTTGTGCCGACACCCTACTCAGCCCGTGGCTCTGACAGTTAGTCTGACGACTGGATGTACTGAAGGGGTCCAGATGAAAACCCACCTGACGCCTTCTTAGACGACTTGGGGCGAACCGTTGCTGGATCGGGCTCCTTCTTAACAAATGGACCAAGGCACCACGATTATTCATATTTGGATTAAACATAGTGTCACGAACACGTTAAACATAACTAGTTTATTAAAATCATCGTATATGTTACCTGAGGTTTTGAGGATCTCTTTTCGGGTTTGTTCTTGTTCTTCAGCTTCGGTGGTCTGGAGGAACCTCGCACCGGCTTCATCACTGCGCGCTGTAGATGTATACATCTTGATAAATCGATATGGTATCATCATACGAAGTTGTGAGTATATACATAATCTTTTTTAATAGAAATACCTGAATATATTGATGCTGAAATGGTGTACGAGCGTTGTTGTTGTTGTTGTCGTTCGCGGTGACGTCACGGCAGACTTTCGCGCCAGTTCTTTGAAAAGACGGGGGTTTACTGCACATGCGCGTACCAGCCCAACAAATCAATGTTCCAGCCTGATTGTTGTAAACGCAAATGACCACCAGATGGTAGTATTGCTTTGACGCTGTCGACATTTTTTTTGGTCTTTGGAACTCTGCTTGTCCTGACTACCGACCATTAATCCACTGGCCATGATTGCCATTAACGTGTAGCCTCAATGACTGCAGCCACATTAAGTCTGAGAGCTGACTGTTGGATTGTGACAGATCGGTATAAAACGCACGTGTTACGCAACATCACAAGCACACGCAGCGTCGATGTTCGACAGAACAGCTGTTACCACGCAGTGCAAACGAAGCAGCGAGGTGCTTGCTTTGGATCAACATTTTGAATGTAGATATTCTGCACATTCATAGTTTATTTCGTAGCCTATTGGTTTTAGCATTTATAATGATAGAGATTCCGAAGCACTTTATATTCTCGATATTCCTTTATTTGCAACTTCTGTACCTCCAGGGTTGTGTTTAGTTATACACAATATGCTCAAGAGGACTGCGGGCTGTCCAGTGATTCCACCTCCAACTGTTCACCACTTCTACAGAGGAGGTGTTGGACCGGCTTTAAAATACTGTCTCTAGTCTCAACTTTCCATGTATTTTCTCTCAAACACACAGCAGTCAAAAGTGCAATGGGAAGGGTCTGCTCTGACAAACCTGCTCTGAAACCCGGAACACAATTTCCTATAAAAACACATCCACAACTTGGACATTTTTCTAAATACATGTTCAAGAAACAATGTAAATATAATACTTTTCACATGAAGCCAATCAATCAAAAATGTGGGGTGTAGAACTGGTATAAACAGGATTAGCAGGATATATGAATTATACTTTTTTTTTTTTAATGAATTAATTATACCCAAATTAAA
>JAOPUI010075997.1:0-10003 GCA_027123135.1 Urophycis floridana
CCCCCCCCCCCCCCCCCCCCCCCCCCCCCCCCCCCCCCCCCCCCCCCCCCCCCCCCCCCCCCCCCCCCCCCAGCGGACCGGCGGAGTGACGCGGTATGTGTGTGTGTGTGATTGTGTGTGTCCGTGAGTGGGTGGGGATATACACGTGTGTGAATGCACCCCTACATGAGTGTGTTTGAAGCGTGCGTTGTGCGCGTGTGTGGGTTCACAGCGGTAAAGGACTAGATGTTTCATCCTGAGCCAGCTCAGTGGAGCAGAGGACCACATCAGGATCACAGCCCTCTACTGCTGCAGCTGCTGCTTCTTCTTCTTCTTCTGAACGCCTTCAACCTCGTTCTTCCAGAGTCAGGGTGCCATGTCTTTAGGACAGCAAGGCTGAATGTGATTCGGTAACATCACTTGAAAATGTCTTTAAGTGCTGTTAGCTGAAGAAAATGGCGGACGTGCCCTCGCTATGTTGGTTTTCAGAAGCACATCAACACTGTGGGACGGTTTGCCAGGTAGCAGAGGGCCATTTCATTGTTTTTGTCTCACACACACACACACACAATATGGCACACTTTGCCAGATTATTGTACTGATGAACTGGAAGACAGGACGCTGCTTTCAAGAGGCAATCAAAATGCAAATATGCCTCATAGAAATTCAATGGAATCTGAGAGTTCAACAGGTTTAAATATCAAGTGGCATTTCAGATTGTGTGTCTTTCTTTTAATAACACAACTGATCACAGAGTTTCAATATCTCATAGACTCCAGTTAATAGAGACATGGTCCCAGGTACTCTAAGGCAAACCAGGTTGCCCAGCCATCACCATTATCACCAGTCTGGACCCGACTGAACTGGTTTGAGCCAGTTATAACCACCCTTAACTTGTCTGAACTGGATAGAGCCAGTTATGACCACCCTGGACCTGACTGAACTGGTTAGAGCCAGTTATGACCAGCCTGGACTTGACTGAACTGGTTAGAGCCAGATATGACTAGTCTGCTTGTAACTGAACCGGTTAGAGCCAGTATTTTTGGGCTAAGTAATGCGAGAGTGAGGCTGAGTGTGCAAAGTGCAGTGAGTAGTAAGAGTGCAGGGTTCAGGGTGCATGTGAGTAGTGAGTAAGTGTGCAGCGTGCATGTGAGCAGTGAATGAGTGTGCACTGAGCATGGTACCTGTGGCAGGCCTATGGCGCAGCACAGCGCCACGGTCATCCCAATGTTGTCGCTCATCCAGAGGTTGACGGCATGGATGCATCCGCGCACATGGATCAACTCGTGCAACGCCTCGCGCTGGAACACGCACGCGCGCACACACACACACACACACACACACACAAACACACGCACACGCGCACACAGCACAAGAAAGGAACATCTTTGAGAGCAGAACAGGGAAAATGCCCATAAGCCTGATAACCTATTGCAGTAACCTGTGTGAGGGGGCAGGGAGGTCTACGACCCCATCAGACAGGGGGAAAGGTGCTGGGTTTGATGCAAACACCTTTCCCTCTGTCTGATGGGGGTCAGCCGAGGCCCCTTGAGCAAAGTTTCAAACTGAGGTCCGTTCCTTTTGATGAACTGAATCTAAGGCCACGCCCCCACTACAACAGCTCAATGTAAGAACGTGTATCCTGTTCTTTAACCTTCTGTCCACATTGTGTTCTCCACCACCCAAAAGCAGTGCTGTGTGAACACGTGTGACACGTGAAAGGTTTCCTATGCAGAGGAATGGAAAGCCTGGGCCCTGTGGACGTGGCTGATAATGGAGACACGAGCCAGACAAACGAAGACGTCTGGGTGACCACCGAGGCTGGACGGCCTGGCGAGGAAGGTGCGGGTGGAGGACGCTTTTAGGTTTGGCCAGCGGGGCGGGGACATCAGTCAGCGTCTCCTGAACAACTACGATGTCGATGTGAACGAGAACACGGAGTACAATGAGCTTGAGGAGAGGGCCTGCTCACGGTGGGAACCCTTGGGTCTCTGTAGATAGCCGGGCGGCAGTAGCTCAGTAGGTAGAGCGGGTGGACAGAGCGGGTCGTCCACTAATAGGGTCCACTAACTGTAGGGTCGGCGGTTCGATCCCCATGATCCCATGTCGAACCCTCACAGATGTACTCATTGCAAGTCGCTTTGGACAAAAGCGTCTGCTAAATGCCCCTTTACTTATAACGACGAGAAGAGTTTTGGTCTAGACCTGCTCTCTCTACGCCTTGAGATAATTTCCGTCATTAACTGGCGCTGTATAAATACAATTGAATTGATGTGAATTGAAGGAGAGGAAACAGATTTAGAGAAGCGTTGCGCCAGAGAGGAGATCTGCAGCAAATTTGGGTAATTTGCTGCTGCATTGCCGTCAGACACAGACCACCACGCTGAATGAAACAAAGGGCCTCGCAATCATTTTGGATTGAATAGAAGGCTTTTTGGTCCACGCTGAGTGCACAACAGAACATTCTCCCAATAAACCCGAGTGGACCAGGGAGGGTGTGCTATACGGATTAAAACTCAAATTAATTATGAGAAAAGCTGTGTAACAGACAGAGTTCAAACAGAGATTTCAAACGGAAAGTTCAAACACAAGAGTTCAAAAAGGAAGTTAAAAGGGATAGTAGGCACAGAGATAAAGTCCAAAGTTCAAACAGAGAGTTAAGAGAGAGTTCAAACAGAGTTAAGGCTCACCTGTTGATTAAGGGTCTTGTAGCCACAGAAGGTGTTGACCACCTCGCCGACCTGTACAGAACAAAGTTCACCAACATGTAAACTCTTTCACACCAACACACAGAGGACAGCACACACCGCCACATGTTCCACTGTGGTGGGTTTTCCTCGGGGGGGCCGGCCCACTTATCTTCAGTCTCCCACAGTGTGACCTCGCCAGCAATGATTTACCCCAACCGTCCTGAGATTATTTTATATATATATAGTGTGTGTGTGTGTGTGTGTGTGTGTGTCAGAGGGTCCAGCAGAAGACATTAATGCTCTGGCTGGCTCCAGCGGTTCAGTATATCAGAGCAGTGTGAGCCATGCAGCAGGTCTGGCCAACAAATGGAGAGGGGTGGGTGTACAACATGGGATTGTATTGAACCTCAGCAGGGCAGTCTGTCTGCATGTCTGTCTACCTGACTGTCCATCATCCATTTATCCAACTGTCTATCTTTCGCTCTATTTATCCTTATATGGGTATAGATCTATCCATCTATGTATCTATCGAGGTTTTTTTGTTTTGTGTGGTTTGACATTTAATTCACATTTGATATTTATTGGACATTGATTAGACGTGTATTGATATTGGTCAACGTGACATTTCCACGCTTTTCTTCTGCGTCGTTTCAGGTTTCCCAGCTGCTGGTCCAGACCCGTGATCCCACCACGTATCTCTGGAGGACAACGCCGCCGACGAAGACGATGGCGGCGGCCCATGAAGGGCGTGAAAGAATGGGAGGGGGGGGGGGGGGGGCAACGGCGTTGACACGGCGACTCACCTTGCGAGGCACGCAGCAGGTGTAGGGAACGCCGCAGGCCAGCGGGCCGGTGCCGTTGCAGAAGTGGTACTGGTTCACGCTCCAGTCCTTGTACTCGTCGCCGCCGCAGCACGAGAACTGCAGGGAGGGTTCACCAATGAACGAGCTCAATGAATAGCTTCAGTCAACAAGTCACAAGGTGTTGCCCCTGCTGGATAACCAGGTGTGATGGTGCCGAGCAATTCCGAGCCATGTCCCATGTCTACCCCTCAGTGACGCGTGTCCACCCACCAGTGTCCCTGGAGGGGGTAACATAGAGGGCCAATTGAAGAGTTCAATTAACACTTGAGTTGAACCATTGAGAGCTGCACTGGGCAGTGCAACTGTTCTCGTTGTGCTACTCTTTTCACAGCTCCCGTCAGGCTTTGATAAAGAAGTGTCCCTACAAACCCTCCCTGCGGGACGCCTCTCTAGAACACTTGAGATGGAGGCCTTGAGCCACTTGATCCCATTATCTCACCAACACCCCCTACTGACTGGGAGGGGCTCAGCCTTACACATTGTGACTTTAAGGGGACTAATTGTGGCACAAAAAAGAAAGCCACACATCCTGTCAACAAATTGTGATAAATGTGTGATAATTGATAAAGAAGAGAGGAATATCTGAGGTGTTGTACTGCAGTCAACCAAACCCCGGGCATTCTTCTACGTGTTGACAGCTGTTTCAGAGTGCCGAGTGAATAAAGCTGCGTTACCTTCTGCTGCACGAAGTCCAGGATGTTCTTGAAGTCCAGGTCATCGTAGTAGTGCTTGATTCCCTCTCTGATGCTCTTCTGAAACAAGGCTGAGGTCTGTGGGGCCCAGAGACACAGGGGGAGGAGGGGTAGAGAGGGAGTGCTGGTTAGCCCTGTAGAGAGGTTGCTAAGGGTTCAGAGAGAATATGTCTACACACATCAAGTATTACTTTACTTACAGCAAACAGCGATACAAAGTGCTTCACTACAAGGGCAAGGAATGGGTTTGAAATAAAGGGCAACTCAAATCACAATCACAGAGAAACATTTGAGAGACGAGCAGGGGCTGCAACTCTAAATGTTGAAGAGGCTGTTTATTATGCATGTAAAAGTGGAGCTGGGGTCAGAGGTCAAACTCACCTTCTTCTCGAAGATGAGCGCAGTGATGAGAGCCACGGCCTGAAGTAGCAGCAGAACACACAGAACACACAGGAACTGTGGAGAGAGAGGTCGAGAGTCCGAGATAGTGAGGGACATGGAGAGCGAGATGAGTGCGAGATAATGAGCGGGAGACAGGGAGGGAGTAGCTCAGTGGGTAGAGCGGGTGGACAGAGCGGGTCGTCCACTAACCGCAGGGTCGGCGGTTCGATCCCCTCTATCCCCCACCTCCACCTGTCGAACCCCACAAATGGACTGATTGTAAGTCGCTTTGGACAAAAGCATTAAAATATTATTATTATTACTATAATATTTTGAGTATTAAAAGATCAAATAAGAGCCACGTTATTATGAAATGACCAGATTAGTCTGACCCTCCTGGCTAAAGGAAAATGGGTAAAAATTGCTTTGTTGAGCCAATTCTGCCTGAGAGGCTTCCGGGCGAAGGCGAAAAAATGTTGACAAATGATGTCAGTCACAGATGTTTTCCTGAAGACAGCAAAGAGGGTTACAATGGATTGACCACCCAGACCAGTATTGTCCTTTAACAGCTGTATTATAACATAGTGCTCAGCTAGCAAACAATCAGAAGAACATCTGCTGAGAAATCAGCTCAAAAATATGATAATTATAATAAATTATAATAAAATGTATTGTTCAAATTTGAGTCATCACACACACACACACACTCACACGCATAGACACACACACACACACACACACATACACACAAACACACGCACACACAATACACACACGCACACACACACAAACACAAACACAAACACACACACACACACACACACACAGTGTGCGTTTCCCCACCATGTGCAGCAGGGTCTTGTTGTCCCGCAGCGAGCCCACCATGCCCACCAGGGACACGGTGAACATGACCAGCCCCAGCAGGATCAGCACCACGGCCGGGGCCAGGAACACGCCCTCCAGGGTCCGGTTCTTCTGTCGCTCCACCTCCGCGTAGACCCCCACACACAGGACACACAGCCCCATCAGCTGGGGGAGACGAGAGAGGGTCAGAGAGAGGCGGAGACAGACCAACAGACAGGGAGCTAACGGGTGGACGAGACAGGCCCAGAGTGACAGAGATAGACAGAGGCAGAGGGACACAGAGAGCAGCAGTAGTAGTAGTAGTAGTAGTAGTAGTAGTAGTAGTAGTAGTAGATGAGTCATCATCATCCTCCGGGCCGAGGTCCGGGCCCGTGACATGACCCGGACCTCAGTGACGCAAACAGGGCCCCTGGTGGTGTCATTACAGCTCGTAGCACTGCAGTCTGTTGCTCCCTGTGTGCCAGACAGTCCTTAGACCAAGTTAAACCAAGCACTCCCTCAAATGTCATGCACAAGTTCAGCGCGGTGACCGGGCCAGACCAGGAGACCCATCGGAGGTCCGGTCCTGAACCTTATCCCTGGTCGCAGGCTCTCTAGAGCGAACACGCAGCGATGAAGACACGGACACATATATGTCTACTGCCATTGATTCCTCATGAGCAGATCAGGCCCTCCTCTGTAGAGCACAAGGCATTACCTGTAGGCTATACAACATACTACTGGCCCAGTACAACACACTACTGGCCCAGTACAACACACTACTGGCCCAGTACAACACACTACTAGTCAGTACAACACACTAATAGCCAGTACAACACACTATTAGCCAGTACAACACACAACTAGCCAGTACAACACACTACTGGCCCAGTACAACACACTACTGGCCCAGTACAACACACTAATAGCCCAGTACAACACACTACTAGCCCTTTACAACACACTACTAGCCCAGTACAACACATTACTATCCCAGTACAATACACTAATAGCCCAGTACAACACACTAATAGCCAGTACAACAGACTACTAGCCAGTACAACACACTACTAGCCAGTACAACAAACTAATAGGCAGTACAACACACTACTAACCAGTACAACACACTAATAGCCAGAAATGTATCACATTGCTAACTTACAGTAGCTGGGCCAAATAACACAACAATACACCGTCACAAGACAGTACTATAGACCATCACAATGCTATAGACGTCACAGTGCTATATACCATCATACATACAATCACTATACAATCACAACACTATACCATCACAGTACCATATACCACCACAATACCATCACAGTCCTCTCCAACATCACATCACAGTACTGCTGTGTATAGCATCACAGCAGTCCTACACAGACTGGCCTCATGCTATCCCATCATGTCCAGATCACAGCACAGAGAGCAGCTTGTTGGTGGATCATTCCTGGGGTCGGAGTGGAAGCTCCTGGTCTCCGCACGGACTGTCTGAGGTGTTCAGCCTGCAGGCCTCACAGACATCACATTCACATGGTGCTCAAATGCTACACTCACCGGGCATACACACACTATTCATTACTGATGCATGAATCAAAGACGATAGTAAGACACGAGGCTGCAACACGTCCAACATCCAGCATTTATGACATCAAATAAAAGTTAAATAGTAAAATGAGGCCCTCGAGCCGTCTGATAACAGCGACGGGATTGAGCTAACATCGGCTGTCTCAGGCACGATAAACACCACATATTGATGACAATCTTTCTAGGTGAACATCTCTCTAGGTGAACATCGTTCACCACGGCAACAATGAAGCCATTTTGTGTCGGAGGAAAATCCTCCAGCCCGACGCCCTGCATCAGCAGCAGCAGCAGCAGCACCACCACCACCACCCCCCCACTACTACTACCACCACCACCACCACCACCACCACCACCACCGCCGACGCCGCCGCCGCCCCTGTCGGCGACACGCTCGGCCAGTGGGCCCGATGTACAACAACCATGAGGGGATATTAATCCAAGATACCGTGAAGCATCATGTCGGCTCCAGAGCACAACCTTAGATGAATGGTAGGGGGCTGGGTGGTCTTCGTAGTGACCTACTGAGACCAGGCGGCGCTACCAGCAAACCGAAAGCAAAAACAACCCGACGCCCGGCGGCCACTCACCGAGAAGAGCATGGAGTAGATATTGAGGGTGAACTTGATGAAGTAGTAGAAGTGGTTGGTCTTCCTCAGCTCGGAGTAAGACGGCATGGTGGAGAGAGAGAGACCCGCTCGGCCGCCTGTCTCACTGCTCACGGCCCCGGCGCTGCTCCCGACCCACTCCCAACAACACACACTGTTATGAGAGCCAAATACAGCTTTTAAAGGACAAAGTCGCCCTTATTGCTATCATTCTATTGTGTGTTTGTGTGTATAGTGTGTGTGCGTGTATGTGTATGTGTGTATGTGTCGCGCACGCAATCACTTCCGCGCGGCGGCGCCTCCGTCCTCACGCTTTGTTTTGGCTCCGTCCTTAAAGGGCCAGGCACACCCAGCTGGCTGCAGGATGCAGTGCACCAACTGGGATCATTGATGGGTTTAGTTGGAGAGGATTTGACGAATTATACACACACACAAACAAACACACGGCTAAATTAAACTCTTTCTTTGGGTTGCATCAGTTGTTGCTACCCCCCTGGGTCTTGTTGCTGGCGGTGTATTGCACTCACAAATAGGTTTACAGCTATAAATCTTTTAAGCATTTGGATGAGTCAGCAAGCGCAGAGGCCTGTGACTGGTTGTTCCCACAAGGTAATACATTAAATGGTGAACTTATAATGAATGATATTATAATGCTTTTATATTCAACTTTCACATACTTTTTTGACACTGAAAAGGAAATTTATTGTCCTTGTAACCTCATTTTGTGATTAAGTATGACATTTTCTGTGCAAAACCAAAACATTGGCCACCCTCAGCTTATTTGGACATTTGCTATATATAATATACACATATGTAATATTTTACATCTGCTGTTTAAAAATGTTGCTCAAGGTGTAAATTCTTGAACTCAAATTTTCACCAGCTTTGATGTGTTGCATGACATATACCACTGCTAAAAAAAAGAATTAAAAAAATAAAAAATAAACACTTAAACAACACATCCTAGATCTCCATGAATTAAATATTACGGTTGAAAATCTTTATTCATTACATATATGACATCACACATATACACACATGTTCCTAGACAAGGCTACACAACTCCGCAAATATAAAAACACAGTTTTATAAGAGATGGACACGTGACATATTGTACATGTGAGTTCACTAAAACACCTGGAGACCACAGAATGATTTGTGAATGCAGGCTGGTTTTTAGAACCGTGTACAGTCTGGGTATTATCTTAGAACCCCTCTCTTCGGAGAACCATAAGATGAGACCATATGAGACCACATAATGAGACCATGAGACCTTAAGATGAGACCATATGAGACCATAAGATGAGACCATATGATGAGACCATGAGACCATCTGATTAGACCATGAGAACATAAGATAAGACCATAAGATGAGACCATGAGACAATCTGATTGGAGCATATGAGACCATAAGGTGAGACCATATGAGACCATAAGATGAGACCATGAGGCCATCTGATTAGACCATGAGATCATAAGATAAGCCCATAAGATGAGACCATGAGACAGTCTGATTGGAGCATATGAGACCATAAGGTGAGACCATATGAGACCATAAGATGAGACCATGAGACCAAACGAACCAAACGACCAAATGTACCACTGTGGAGTCACTCCACAGTGTTTCACATTGAACATTACATTTCTAATCTAAATGTAATGTTCAATGGTAAACAGTCAGTGAACATGGCAGAAAAACACAATTAATAATGAATAACAAAGAGTAATAATAATAGGTAAATAAAAACCAATCTATTGCATCGATTGAAAGATATAGTATGGTATGAAGGACAGAATTATGCTCACCTTGTTTCTATGAATCACACAATAGGTCATTAGATTGCTGGGCCGATGGTTCAACACAACAAAGCACAGGCACATAGTCATAATGTACTGTCATTAACCCGCCACTGCCCACAAACACAAGTAAACTGGGGGAGCTGCAGTTCTGCTGGATGTTAAACCCTGTGAGGCAGAACATATACATTTTATATGAACTATATATAAAATGATTGAATTTGAATATAAGAATAACTCATTGAAATGGCTTGAGAAACAAGACTGCCTGTCTTGTGTGGTGTATGTACAGGCTAGGCTTGGCCTCACCAACAACAATATACAGTATATCTCTGGCCTTGTAGCGACCCAGGTTTGAGGCCCCCCGTGGGCCTATGCTGCATGTCATCCTCTCTCTTCTCCGTCCTGTCGCTCTTCAGTGTCTTGTGGACACTGTCCTGTCCATGAATGCCCAAAATAGCCTGCAAAATAGACCTATATATATATAGGTGTAATAGCGAGACAACCAGAAAAAGGCAGACTAACAGATGGTAGGTCTGTGTTATCACGGACATGGTGGTGGG